>JAGTTD010000012.1:10000-20000 GCA_018398585.1 Simmondsia chinensis | reverse complement strand
CTGACCTTCTGCGAGAGTGGCGGATTGATGTTTAGTGTACTCTTGTTTCTTTGTGTTGGCTTTTGCCGTGTTTGCTTTTCAGCTTGTTTGCTTCATTTTGGGTTTGCATTGTAGGCTTCGGCCGTGTCTTGGGGTATGCCCCTCGTCTTCCTGTATATATCCATTTGATATATAATATTCATCGCTGATTTATCAAAAAAAAAAGTTTAGGGTTTAGGGTTTAGGGTTTAGGGTTTAGGGTTTCGGGTTTAGGGGTTTGGGGTTTAGGGGTTTGGGGTTTGGGGTTTAGGGTTTAGGGTTTAGGGTTTAGGGAGGGGAGGACGCGCGCCGCCACTGTAGCAGCGGCGATTTCTGGGCGATTTGGGGCGATTTTTCGCCAGCGACTAGGGCACGCGCGTGCGGGCGCGTGGCTCGGTGCACGGGGTCGGGGTTTGCGGTCGAGTGTTCGCCGGCACCTCCACTTCCTGGTGGTGGTGCCCGCTGGTGGTTTCCGGTGGCCGTCGAGGGTGAAATTAGTGAGAGAGGGTGACAGGGTTGCGTTTTTCGCTGGTGTGAGACGTAGGACGTTCCGGGCTTCCTTTCCGGCAGCCCATCACCGGCGACCCTACCCAGTCAACTCGCCTCTCCCTTCTCGACCTTTTGGCGGTGGTCCGGTGCCCATTGGTGGCGCGGCGGCGGCGTACGGACCTTTTTCTCTCTCCTGGTGATTTTCGCCCGATTTCGCTCTTCTGATTTGGAGGTCGTCACCGGTAAGTTTCCTTCGATTTCTCCTCCCTGGTGGTTCGCCGGTGCCTGGTGGTCGTCTTGACCAGGTCGGTACCGGTGGTGGTGTGGGTGGCGGCGTGCGGTGGCCGCCCTAACCCTAACCCTAATTTGGGGTCTTTCTTTTTTCCTGTTTTTTCGTGGGTCTGGTCGCGCCATGGCTGAGGCGTGTCCTCCGGTGACGTCTCGGGGTGGTTTGGAGGCCGCAAGCCCCTTGGAGGCCGGTGCTTCCGGTGCTTGCGGTGGGTCGGGTGCTTCTGGTCCCCTGTCGTGGGCCGATACTGTCCGTGCGCCTCCCCGGGAGGGTGTTTTACACTTCACTCAACCTAAACTTGTTAATGGCGAGATTGTAACAACAATAACTGATGATGATGTTGCCCCGGGTCGTGAAAAATGGAACCGCTGCTTAGTTGGTCATATTATTGGCGGTAGGGTAGCTTACTCTCGGTGTGTTGCAATTGCCAATATGCTTTGGGGATCTAAGGGTCTTGAATGTGTTATCTCTGATGGGGATGCTTATTTTTTTCGCTTCAAATCTTTGGCGGCATCCGAGCATGTGCTTCGTGGTGGCCCTTGGTACATCAAGGGTCACTTTCTCTCTCTTAACCGTTGGAGTGATAATTTTGTCCCTTCGCAAAACGTTACAAAACTTCCAATATGGGTTCAACTACATGGCATTCCGGTGTCGATGTGGACGGAGGGGGCGCTTAGTAACATTGCTAGTGGGGCCGGGAGGCCGCTCTACATGGACAAAGCAACCCTGGATGGAACCATGATGAAGTATGCTAGGGTGTGTGTCGAAATTGAACCTAAGGTTGAGCCGGCCAATAAATTATTTGTTGAATATAATGGTTCTCGATTTTCGGTCAGTGTTAAGTACGAGGGTCTTCCCAAAGTGTGTCGAAAATGCGGGGTTTTTGGCCATACGTGTCCTACCTCGAACGTTGTTACCCCTCCTATTGAGAATCCTACAGAAAAATGGGTTCCGGTTGTCAGAAAAAGGAAAAAAAAGAAAAAGAAAAATAGGAACGCCGGTGGAGGCAAGGAGGTGCCCGGTGGAGATGCTGGTGGTGCTGAGGTTGGGCCGGATATTGAAGTGGTGGGGGGTGATCGGGTTGTTCGGGCCCTGACCGTCGCTGCTGCTGCTGATGTTGATCGGCCCACTGGGCCCGCTGCTCCTTATGCGGGTAACCGGGCCTTTGAGCCCGCTGCTGCTGCTGTTGATGCGGGCCGAGCTGGGCCCGAAGCCGCTGCTGCTGTTGTTGAGGCCCAAATTGGGGCTGTGGGCCTGGCCCACGCTGCTGTTGAGGAAGCCCAAGCGGGCGCCTCTGTTGGGCCTCGGGTGAGCCCGGGCCATTTGGGCCCGGGTGAGGTTGCGGCCCAGCGTCCCATTGACGCTGGGCTTCCCGGTTTGGGTTTTGATTCAGGGGGTTCTCTGCCCCCTGTTCGGCCCAGTCCGGGCTTGGCGTTTGGGTCCGGACCCGTTTTGAGTTCGGGCCAGGGAGGTGAGGGAGTTTTTTCGAGTCCTGTTGTGGGTTCGGGTTCTCCTTCTCTTAGCGGGTCCTCACCTTCATTTCGGGTGGGGGCGGCTGTGACCCCTCGGGATCCGGCCATGGGGAGTGGGGGAGGGGCTGTGCGAGGCCCTTCCAAAACGGTGGCCCCAACTGGGTCACGACGCTCCTTAGTCGCCCTCTCTGGTTCTTCGGCTACCCATGTTGCTCACTCTGGATCGCTTCCTTCTTTTGTTGGGGATAGCTTGGGTCTCTCCGATCTTTGTTCTTCAGCCGATTCGTCTTCTCAGGATTCGTCTTTCGTCCCTTGAGCCTGTGCTCTGTACCTTGAATGGGGAGGCAAGCGTGCCTAGCTTCGTTTCGCCGAACCGTTTTGAGAGTTTGTCTCCTGATCGCGACGACGCTGGTCGTCACCCTCCAGCGAAGCGTCGTGCGACTCGAGCCAGCTCTCGGGCTCGTGGTGGTCGTAGATAGACCTTTCTCTCTCATCATTTTTTCTATGATGATTGGCTCTTGGAATGTTCGGGGTTTTAACAACCCCTCCTCCATCCGTGCTGTTCGTGAGTGGATTCGCTCCCACTCTCTTGGTTTGGTTGGCCTCGTCGAGACAAAGACTAACCCTACTGATGTTGAGTCCGCTGTCTCTAGCTGTATGGATGGTTGGTGCTCTCTTTTCGCTGGCGTTAGGCGGTCTTGGTGTCGTCTTATTGTTTGTTGGGACCCGGGGATTTACTCTGTTTCTCTTGTTAGAGAGGGAGACCAGTTTATTACTTGTCGGGTTCAGGATGCTCGTAGGGATTGTAGCTTCGTTGTCACCTTTGTCTATGGTTTTAACGAACCGGGACCTCGTCGTGAGCTCTGGAGTTATATCAGGAGTGCTTGTGTTAGCCTCCAAGGGACCCCTTGGCTTCTCCTTGGAGATTTTAACACCTTTCTTCGTCCCAGTGATAGTTCAGGTGAATTCTCTTCCTGGCCGGGCCATATGGATGACTTTCAGGATTGTCTTTCTGAGTCAGGACTCTCCCCGCTTGCTTTTACTGGCCTCCGTTTTACTTGGGCCCGAGGAGGTGAGGGTGATGACATGCTCCTTAGACGTCTTGACTGGTGTTTAGCGAGTGAGGATTGGCTTCGTTCCTTTCCTGTTTCTCTTATGGAGGCTCTTCCCCGCACTGATATTTCCGATCACAGCGCTTTGGTGGTTAGAGGACTTGGGGATCGCCGCTCTCGGCGCATCCCTTTTAAGTTCTTTAACTTTTGGGCCGACCATGAGGACTTTTTGCCGACTGTTCGCCGTGTTTGGGATTCGCGTGTTGATGGCTCTCCCATGTTCCAGCTTACCCAGAAGCTTAAAAAGCTGAAGGGTGAACTTCAAGCTCTTAACACCAGGCACTTCAGCCATATCTCTGCTCGGGTAGAGGCAGCCAGAGATGCTTGGGTGACAGGTTAGAGGGCTCTTGACGTTGACCCCGATAGTACTCATCTGAGGACTGAGGAGCGTCGGCTTTCGAGGGAGCATTCCAGGCTTTGTCGTGATGAGGAGGCTTTCTATCGTCAGAAGTCTCGTATTCAGTGGCTCTCTTTGGGTGATCAGTGCACCCGTTTTTTCCACAGATCGGTTCTCCACAGGCAGTCGAGGAACCGTATTGTTTCTATTGTGGGTGCTGATGGGTCTCGAACCTTTGATGAGGAGGAGATTTCTCGAGCGGGTGTGTCCTATTTTCAGGAGCTTCTTTCTGAGCCTGGTGGCCCCCTTCAGGAGGATGTCTCTGACTTTTTCGAGGGTAGATTGGATGAGGATCAGGCTCGCCCTCTTGTCCTTCCGATTTCTGATGCCGAGATTAAGGATGCTTTGTTTTCTACCGGTGATGATCGTGCTCCTGGTCCGGATGGCTACTCCTCCCTCTTCTTCAAGAGGGCTTGGGAGATTGTTGGTGCTGATGTGGTGCGAGCAGTTCGCTCTTTTTTCGTCTCTGGGCGCATGCTAGGCGCCTTGAACACGACCCGCATTAGTTTGATTCCCAAGGTGGAGTGCCCCTCCACTTTTGCTGACTTCCGTCCCATCTCCTGCTGTAATGTGGTCTATAAGTGCATCACGAAGATCATTGCTAACAGGCTAAAGGGCGTCCTTCCTGGGCTGGTTTATAGTTCTCAGACTGCTTTTGTCCCGGGTCGCCGTATTTCTGACAGTATTATGATGACGCAGGAGCTTATGAGAGATTATCACCGTCGTGTCTCCTCTAGATGTGCGCTGAAGGTTGATTTTCGCAAGGCGTTTGATACTGTCAGGTGGGACTTTATCTTGGCTGGTATGAGATGCATGGGTATTCCTGAGGTCATGGTGGGCTGGGTCCGTGAGTGCCTTTCCACCGCTCAGTTCTCGGTCGCCATCAATGGCGAGCTTCAGGGATTTTTTGGCTCCAGCCGGGGTATTCGTCAGGGGGATCCTCTCTCCCCTTATCTGTTTGTCATAGCCATGGAGGGTCTTCGAGGTATTCTTCGTCAGGCGGCTACTGACCGTCGTTTCCGTTTCCACCCGGGATGTCGTCAGACCCGTCTCACTCACCTTTGTTTTGCTGATGACCTCATGATCTTCTGTCGGGGAGATTTTGGCAGTGTGACTGTGATTCGGGAGTCTTTGGATCGCTTTGCTGCTGTCTCGGGCCTTGTCTCGAACTCAGCTAAGAGCACGGTTTTTCTTGCTGGGATTGACCCCCATACGGAGCGCTCCATTGTGGACTCGCTGGGCTTCACGATTGGTCATTGTCCTGTCAGATATCTTGGAGTGCCGCTCATCACGTCCCGGCTTCGGTTTATTGACTGCAAGCCGCTTATTGATCGCATCCTCTCGCGTATTCGGCTCTGGACTTCTCGTTCTCTTTCTTATGCTAGCCGCTTACAGCTTATCAGGTCCGTGCTCTTCTCTATCCAGGTTTATTGGTCCTCAGTCTTCATGCTTCCAAAGGCTATTATGAGTCGGATAGAGTCTATCTTAGCTGCCTTTCTCTGGAGGGGCACCTCGCTCGGCCGTGGTGGAGCGAAGGTGGCCTGGCGGCATTTGTGCTACCCTCGAAAGGAGGGAGGTCTTGGGATCCGGCGTCTTGAGGAGTGGAATCAGGCTTCGATCATGAAGCACATCTGGGTTCTTCTCACCGACCCTTCTTCGTTGTGGCCGCGCTGGGTTCAGGTGAACCGGCTTCGGGGGCGTAGCTTCTGGACTATCCACATTCCGAAGTCAGCTTCTTGGTGTTGGCGTCACATTCTCCAGCTCCGTGGGATCTCCTCGGGTGCTTTTCGTCATGTCATTGGTGATGGCCTTGATACGGCTTTATGGACGGACTTCTGGCTTCCTTGCGGTCGGCTCTCTGAGAGGTTCTCTGCTCGTGTTCTGACATCTAGTGGTCTTCCCTGGCGCGCTAGAGTTGCTGATATTATTGAGGGGGGTCGATGGCAGTTCCCGCAGAGCCGCTCAGAGCTCCTTCCTATCTGGGATCTGGTGGACTTTAGTCCTCGGGTTGGTGTTGCGGATTTTGTTCGTTGGTTGGGCCACCCCTCGGGGACTTTCACCACCAAGTCTGCTTGGGAGATGATTCGGAGTCGGCGAGCTGAGGACTCAGTCCATCACTTGCTCTGGTTCCCGTTGCATGTTCCGAGGCACTCCTTTGTGCTTTGGTTGACTGCTTGTGAGAGACTGTGGACTCGGGATCGGATGGTTCGTCATAGAGTTCGCGGTGTTGATCTTTCGGTCTGTGTCCTTTGTGGTGCTGGGGATGAGTCCCACAGCCACCTCTTCTTTGCCTGCTCTTTCTCGGCTTCGGTCTGGGGAAGAGTTGCTGCCCGCTCTTTGATCTCCTGGCCCGTTCTCCCGTGGAACGAGCTCCTCACCTGGGCCTCTAGTCACCTCCGGGGACGGGGTGTCGATCACTCGGTTGCCCGCCTCTGCCTTTCAGCGTCTGTCTACATCCTTTGGTATGAGCGGAACCTGAGGATCCAGAGGCGTCAGTCTAGGCCTTCTGCTGCTGTGATCGAGGAGATTACTGGTATTGTTCGGAGTCGTTTGCTTGCTGCCTCCTCCCTTCGCGATGCTCATCGCCATGCTGACCTTCTGCGAGAGTGGGGGATTGATGTTTAGTGTACTCTTGTTTCTTTGTGTTGGCTTTTGCCGTGTTTGCTTTTCAGCTTGTTTGCTTCCTTTTGGATTTGCATTGTAGGCTTCGGCCGTGTCTTGGGGTATGCCCCTCGTCTTCCTGTATATATCCATTTTGATATATAATATTCATCGCTGATTTATCAAAAAAAAAAGTTTAGGGTTTAGGGTTGAGGGTTGAGGGTTGAGGGTTGAGGGTTTAGGGTTTAGGGTTTAGGGTTTAGGGTTTAGGGGTTTTAGGGTTTAGGGTTTAGGGTTTAGGGTTTTAGGGGTTTAGGGTTTAGGGTTTAGGGTTTAGGGAGGGAGGCGCCGCAACAGTGTTTTCGGGCGATTTCAGGGCGATTCGGGCGATTTGGGTCGCGTCAGACTAGGGCAGGCGCATGACGGCGCGTGCGTGGTCGGACGAGGGCGGGTCCGGTGGCATTCGATTCGCCGTCACCTCCACTTCCTGGTGGTGGTGATCACTGGCGGTTTCCGGTGGCCGTCGAGGGTGAAAATAGTGAGAGAGGGTGACAGGGCTGCGGTTTCGCTGGTTTCAACGTAGGACGTTTCAGGGCTTCCATTCCGGCAGCCCATCACCAGTGACTGCTCCCAGTCGACTCGCCTCTCCCTGATCGATCTTTTGGCGGTGGTCCGGTGGCCATTGGTGGCGCAACGCCGGCGTACGGTCCACTTCTCTCCCCTGGCGTTTCTCGCTCGCCCGATTCTCTCTCTCCTCAGATTTCGACGCTTCTACTGTAAGTTTCCTTCGTTTTCTCCTCCCTGGTGGTTCGCCGGTGCCTGGTGGTCGTCTTGACCAGGTCGGTACCGGTGGTGGTGTGGGTGGCGGCGCGCGGCGGCCGCCCTAACCCTCTTCCTTTTTTGGGGTCTTTTTTCCTGGAATTTCGTGGGTCTGGTCGCGCCATGGCTGAGGCGTGTCCTCCGGTGACGTCTCGGGGTGGTTTGGAGGCCGCATGCCCCTTGGAGGCCGGTGCATCCGGTACTTGCGGTGGTTCGGGTGCTTCGTGGGCCGATACTGTCCGTGCGCCTCCCCGGGAGGGTGTTTTACATTTCACTCAACCTAAACTTGTTAATGGCGAGATTGTAACTACAATAACTGATGATGATGTTGCCCCGGGTCGTGAAAAATGGAACCGCTGCTTAGTTGGTCATATTATTGGCGGTAGGGTAGCTTACTCTCGGTGTGTTGCAATTGCCAATATGCTTTGGGGATCTAAGGGTCTGGAATGTGTTATCTCTAATGGGGATGCTTATTTTTTTCGCTTCAAATCTTTGGCGGCATCCGAGCATGTGCTTCGTGGTGGCCCTTGGTACATCAAGGGTCACTTTCTCTCTCTTAACCGTTGGAGTGATAATTTTGTCCCTTCGCAAAACGTTACAAAACTTCCAATATGGGTTCAACTACATGGCATTCCGGTGTCGATGTGGACGGAGGGGGCGCTTAGTAACATTGCTAGTGGGGCCGGGAGGCCGCTCTACATGGACAAAGAAATTATTTGTTGCTAGGGTGTGTGTCGAAATTGAACCTAAGGTTGAGCCGACCAAGAAATTATTTGTTGAATATAATGGTTCTCGATTTTCGGTCAGTGTTAAGTACGAGGGTCTTCCCAAAGTGTGTCAAAAATGCGGGGTTTTTGGCCATACTTGTCCTACCTCGAACGTTGTTACCCCTCCTATTGAGAATCCTACAGAAAAATGGGTTCCGGTTGTCAGGAAAAGGAAAAAAAAGAAAAAGAAAAATAGGAACGCCGGTGGGGGCAAGGAGGTGCCCGGTGGAGATGCTGGTGGTGCTGAGGTTGGGCCGGATATTGAAGTGGTGGGGGGTGACCGGGTTGCTCGGGCCCTGACCGTCGCTGCTGCCGCCGATGTTGATCGGCCCACTGGGCCCGCTGCTCCTTTTGCGGGTGACCGGGCCTTTGAGCCCGCTGTTGATGCGGGCCGAGCTTGGCCCGAAGCCGCTGCTATTGTTGAGGCCCAAATTGGGGCTGTGGGCCTGGCCCACGCTGCTGTTGAGGATGCCCAAGCGGGCGCCTCTGTTGGGCCTCGGGTGAGCCCGAGCCATTTGGGCCCAGGTGAGGTTGCGGCCCAGCGTCCCATTGACGCTGGGCTTCCCGGTTTGGGTCCTGTTTCAGGGGGTTCTCTGCCCCCTGTTCGGCCCAGTCCGGGCTTGGCGTTTGGGTCCGGACCCGTTTTGAGTTCGGCCCAGGGAGGCGAGGGAGTTTTTTCGAGTCCTGTTGTGGGTTCGGGTTCTCCTTCTCTTAGCGGGTCCTCACCTTCATCTCGGGTGGGGGCGGCTGTGACCCCTCGGGATCCGGTCATGGGGAGTGGGGGAGGGGCTGTGCGAGGCCCTTCCAAAACGGTGACCCCAACTGGGTCACGACGCTCCTTAGTCGCCCTCTCTGGTTCTTCGGCTACCCATGTTGCTCACTCTGGATCGCTTCCTTCTTTTGTTGGGGATAGCTTGGGTCTCTCCGATCTTTGTTCTTCAGCCGATTCGTCTTCTCAGGTATCCGAGGATTTGAGCCGTGCTATTGTCCCTGACGGGGTTATTGAGGCCCCGTGTGTTTCGTCCCTTGAGCCCGTGCTCTGTACCTTGAATGGGGAGGCAAGCGTGCCCAGCTTCGTTTCGCCGAACCGTTTTGAGAGTTTGTCTCCTGATCGCGACGACGCTGGTCGTCACCCTCCAGCGGAGCGTCGTGCGACTCGAGCCAGCTCTCGGGCTCGTGGTGGTCGTAGATAGACCTTTCTTTCTCATCATTTTTCTATGATGATTGGCTCTTGGAATGTTCGGGGTTTTAACAACCCCTCCTCCATCCGTGCTGTTCGTGAGTGGATTCGCTCCCACTCTCTTGGTTTGGTTGGCCTCGTCGAGACAAAGACTAACCCTGCTGATGTTGAGTCCGCTGTCTCTAGCTGTATGGATGGTTGGTGCTCTCTTTTCGCTGGCGTTAGGCGGTCTTGGTGTCGTCTTATTGTTTGTTGGGACCCGGGGATTTTTTCTGTTTCTCTTGTTAGAGAGGGAGACCAGTTTATTTCTTGTCGGGTTCAGGATGCTCGTAGGGATTGTAGCTTCGTTGTCACCTTTGTCTATGGTTTTAACGAACCGGGACCTCGTCGTGAGCTCTGGAGTTATATCAGAAGTGCTTGTGTTAGCCTCCACGGGACCCCTTGGCTTCTCCTTGGAGATTTTAACACCTTTCTTCGTCCCAGTGATAGTTCAGGTGATTTCTCTTCCTGGCCGGGCCATATGGATGACTTTCAGGATTGTCTTTCTGAGTCAGGACTCTCCCCGCTTGCTTTTACTGGCCTTCGTTTCACTTGGGCCAGAGGAGGTGAGGGTGATGACATGCTCCTTAGACGTCTTGACTGGTGTTTAGCGAGTGAGGATTGGCTTCGTTCCTTTCCTGTTTCTCTTATGGAGGCTCTTCCCCGCACTGATATTTCCGATCACAGCGCTTTGGTGGTTAGAGGACTTGGGGATCGCCGCTCTCGGCGCATCCCTTTTAAGTTCTTTAACTTTTGGGCCGACCATGAGGACTTTTTGCCGATTGTTCGCCGTGTTTGGGATTCGCGTGTTGATGGC
>JAGTTD010000012.1:2500-5000 GCA_018398585.1 Simmondsia chinensis | reverse complement strand
TCCGATCACAGCGCTTTGGTGGTTAGAGGACTTGGGGATCGCCGCTCTCGGCGCATCCCTTTTAAGTTCTTTAACTTTTGGGCCGACCATGAGGACTTTTTGCCGATTGTTCGCCGTGTTTGGGATTCGCGTGTTGATGGCTCTCCCATGTTCCAGCTAACCCAGAAGCTTAAAAAGCTGAAGGGTGAACTTCGAGCTCTTAACACCAGGCACTTCAGCCATATCTCTGCTCGGGTAGAGGCAGCTAGAGATGCTTGGGTGACAGGTCAGAGGGCTCTTGACGTTGACCCCGATAGTACTCTTCTGAGAACAGAGGAGCGTCGGCTTTCGAGGGAGCATTCCAGGCTTTGTCGTGATGAGGAGGCTTTCTATCGTCAGAAGTCTCGTATTCAGTGGCTCTCTTTGGGTGATCAGTGCACCCGTTTTTTCCACAGATCGGTTCTCCACAGGCAGTCAAGGAACCGTATTGTTTCTATTGTGGGTGCTGATGGGTCTCGAACCTTTGATGAGGAGGAGTTTTCTCGAGCGGGTGTGTCTTATTTTCAGGAGCTTCTTTCTGAGCCTAGCGGCCCCCTTCAGGAGGATGTCTCTGACTTTTTCGAGGGTAGGTTGGATGAGGATCAGGCTCGCCCTCTTGTCCTTCCGATTTCCGATGCCGAGATTAAGGATGCTTTGTTTTCTACCGGTGATGATCGTGCTCCTGGTCCGGATGGCTACTCCTCCCTCTTCTTCAAGAGGGCTTGGGAGATTGTTGGTGCTGATGTGGTGCGAGCAGTTCGCTCTTTTTTCGTCTCTGGGCGCATGCTAGGCGCCTTGAACACGACCCGCATTAGTTTGATTCCCAAGGTGGAGTGCCCCTCCACTTTTGCTGACTTCCGTCCCATCTCCTGCTGTAATGTGGTCTATAAGTGCATCACGAAGATCATTGCTAACAGGCTGAAGGGTGTCCTTCCTGGGCTGGTTCATAGTTCTCAGACTGCCTTTGTCCCGGGTCGCCGTATTTCTGACAGTATTATGATGACGCAGGAGCTTATGAGAGATTATCATCGTCGTGTCTCCTCTAGATGTGCGCTGAAGGTTGATTTTCGCAAGGCATTTGATACTGTCAGGTGGGACTTTATCTTGGCTGGTATGAGATGCATGGGTATTCCTGGGGTCATGGTGGGCTGGGTCCGTGAGTGCCTTTCCACCGCTCGGTTCTCGGTCGCCATCAATGGCGAGCTTCAGGGATTTTTTGGCTCCAGCCGGGGTATTCGTCAGGGGGATCCTCTCTCCCCTTATCTGTTTGTCATAGCCATGGAGGGTCTTCGAGGTATTCTTCGTCAGGCGGCTACTGACCGTCGTTTCCGTTTCCACCCGGGATGTCGTCAGACCCGTCTCACTCACCTTTGTTTTGCTGATGACCTCATGATCTTCTGTCGGGGAGATTTTGGCAGTGTGACTGTGATTCGGGAGTCTTTGGATCGCTTTGCTGCTGTCTCGGGCCTTGTCTCGAACTCAGCTAAGAGCACGGTTTTTCTTGCTGGGATTGACCCCCTTACGGAGCGCTCCATTGTGGACTCGCTGGGCTTCACGATTGGTCATTGTCCTGTGAGATATCTTGGAGTGCCGCTCATCACGTCCCGGCTTCGGTTTATTGACTGCAAGCCGCTTATTGATCGCATCCTCTCGCGTATTCGGCTCTGGACTTCTCGTTCCCTTTCTTATGCTGGCCGCTTACAGCTTATCAGGTCCGTGCTCTTCTCTATCCAGGTTTATTGGTCCTCAGTCTTCATGCTTCCGAAGGCTATTATGAGTCGGATAGAGTCTATCTTAGCTGCCTTTCTCTGGAGGGGCACCTCGCTCGGCCGTGGTGGAGCGAAGGTGGCCTGGCGGCAGTTGTGCTACCCTCGAAAGGAGGGAGGTCTTGGGATTCGGCGTCTCGAGGAGTGGAATCAGGCTTCGATCATGAAGCACATCTGGGTTCTTCTCACCGACCCCTCTTCGTTGTAGCCGCGCTGGGTTCAGGTGAACCGGCTTCGGGGGCGTAGCTTCTGGACTATCCACATTCCGAAGTCGGCTTCTTGGTGTTGGCGTCACATTCTCCAGCTCCGTGGGATCTCCTCGGGTGCTTTTCGTCATGTCATAGGTGATGGCCTCGATACGGCTTTATGGACAGACTTCTGGCTTCCTCGCGGTCGGCTCTCTGAGAGGTTCTCTGCTCGTATTCTGACATCTACTGGTCTTCCCTGGCGTGCTAGAGTTGCTGATATTATTGAGGGGGGTCGATGGCAGTTCCCGCAGAGCCGCTCAGAGCTCCTTCCTATCTGGGATCTGGTGGACTTTAGTCCTCGGGTTGATGTTGCAGATTTTGTTCGTTGGTTGGGCCACCCCTCGGGGACTTTCACCACCAAGTCTGCTTGGGAGATGATTCGGAGTCGGCGAGCTGAGGACTCAGTCCATCACTTGCTCTGGTTCCCGTTGCATGTTCCGAGGCACTCCTTTGTGCTTTGGTTGGCTG
>JAGTTD010000035.1:0-18706 GCA_018398585.1 Simmondsia chinensis | reverse complement strand
AGCACGCGCACCGAGGTGCAAGTTTATGCGGAGCAATTGCAGTTAAATTAGGATAGCAAGCACTTCCAAACACACAGAGATGATCATAATCAACCTTTTGTTTATAGAGGCATTGACATGAGATCTTTTTCTTAATGGCAGTAGAGGGTAACAAGTTGATAATATGAGTAGCTGCCAAAACAGCCTCAATCCAATACTCAAAAGTCATACAAGCTTGAAAAAGGAGAGTTCCAATCATATTGCCAACAGTGCGGTGCATGCGTTCAGCTTTCCCATTTTGTTGGGATGTATAAGGGCATGAGACCCGACTAAGGATGCCTCGTTGTATAAAAAGTCCGTTAAAATCACGATTAATATATTCAGTCCTATTGTCACATTGGAATTGTTTAATTTCCACACCAAATTGATTCAAGACAAGCGCACGAAATTGAAGAAATAAATCAAACACTTCTGATTTTGCACGCATCGGGTTAAATCCACACAAAATGAGTATAGTCATCCAAAAATAATAAATAATATTTATAGCCATTGAAACTAGAAACAGGCAATATCCATACATCAGAATGAACAATGTGAAAAGGACGCGTAGAGTCTTCGCGCTCCAAGATAATAAAACCATCAATAACAGTACTAGAAACATACTTCTGAAAAGGTAAGCGACTGTGCTTGCCTAGTTGGCAAGCATGACACAAACTAGACTCTAAAGGAGTGGAACGGGAAATAAATTTGTGCTTGACTAAGGATGATAAAACTGGCTCTCCTGGATGGCCTAGGTGTCGGTGCCAAAGAGAAGAGGAGACTTGGGAAGCGACGAGCGACATAGTGATGGTAGGTGATCTTGGTACTATAAAAAGAGGGCTTGAACTGACACGGCGGATGATAGTTGACTTCAGTTTAGGATCCTTGACAAAAAAAACCAAAACAGTCAAATTCAAGAAGGCAATTGTTATCGGAACAAAATTGGCGAACAGAAAGTAAATTTTTGGATAGACCAGGAACAAATAGAACTTTATTTAAAACAACGCGGCCCGCAGGATTAGATATAAAATAAGATCCAATACCAGTAATAGTGAGACAAGCACCGTTACCAACTAAAATTTTATCAGACCCACTATACGGAGACAAGGATGTTAAGATACCTGGATTATTTGTCATATGAGAGGAGGCCCCGCTATCCATGACCCAAGATGGGTCAAAGGTAGGGGTGGAATAATATTGTGGAGAAAATTGACTCGCATCAATATCTGGATAGAAACCAGTGGTATAAACATTATTTGTAAGATGAAATTGTGCAGAACCAAATTAAGAAGGCCGGTATGGTGTGTTGAATTGCGAGACAAATGGCATATACCGCATTCCCCTAAAATTCGGTCCCCACATATTCGGCATCCACGGATTGCTATAACCACGACCATGTTTACCCCGACCTCGACTATTACCACGACCTCAACCATTACCATGTCCATTACCATACTGATTTCCATAACCTAACTGTTGCTGTTGAGCGGGAAAAGCGGCTTGCAGATCACTGACCGGTGGCTGTGGTAGTGCCGGGACAATCGGTGTGGCCGTGACTGGTGCATCGGTGGCAAGCATGTCCAATGCACCGGCGGCTAGAAGTACCGATGAAGTACCTGCACTGGCATTGTTAAGGCGAGATTCCTCATTTATCAACGTAGAACGGCCTTAATAAAGGAGGGAAAGGGAACTCGTGACGTAATAGATGTAAAAACAACATTAAAATCCTTGTCATCAGAGAGGCCGTCCACAGCAGCAAGAACCATGTCAACATTTGTAATGGAGGCATTGAGAGACTTAAAATTATCAGCCAAAGATTTGATTTTCGTGAGATAAGCCAACCTGGAGAGATTGCCTTTCTTAATATTGGTTAATTCACGTTTAAATTACAATTGGCGTGGTTGCCCAAAATCAGTAAAAAGGTGGGTGATAGAATCCCAAAGTGATGTAGCAGTTATATCATCATCATTACCACACACAGCACTAGCAAGGTCGGGAGAAATAGTACCAAATATCCAGAAAATAAGAAGATTATCAACTTGTCACCAATAACGATATTGAGGATCTGATGTAGGAGGTTGAGAAGAAGTGCCATCAAGATAATCATCCACAGCATAACCTCTACAAGCGGAGAGAAAAGAACGGCGCCAGACTAGATATGCGGAAGGATCGTTTCGATTTAGCGTGGAAGAAATCTTATGTCAAATGTTTGAAACGCTGAATGGTGTAGGATGAGAAGGGCCACTGGCGGGAAGAGGAGACGCAGTGTCTTGCACAGCGGTGGTAGAAAAAGTTGCGTCGGCCATTGAGGTTAAACGGCTAGGGTTGCTTCAAGGAGGAAGAGGGCGGCAGCGGCTAGGCTTGGTGGCGGCTAGGGTTTTTTTTTTTTTTTTTCCTTTTTAAATGGGAAAGGAAAAGTTGGCTAGGGTTTGCCTTGATTTACGAGAGAGTTAGGGTTAGCTCCGATACCATGAAATAATATAATTGTGAGAATAATTGGTACCCCTAGAATAGGAGCCCTCTCGTATATATAATAATTTACAATACATGACAGGCCTAATGGGCCTAATATATGGGCCCAATATGTACGTACACTTATAATCCATTACAATTATGACCCACTATATTGACTGAACTTTGATCATGTTGGCTTTCTTCTATTTAATTACTTGGTTTATTATCCCACCTTTTTGGTTTTATGCGTTGGAGAAAATTTGAGGAGAATAAAATAATATATATAATGTAGAAAACAAAATAGATATTATCTAGAATACTTGAAAATAGAAAAAGTTACCAACATAATTGTTTCGGGATTTTTTGGTTAGGTTCTAGATGAGAGCGGGACTCAACCCTCACTTGAGGAAGCAGCTGCTGGAGCGTTTAACCCGGGCTCCCCTGCAAAACAAGCAAGACCGTCAGAGGGACCCACGGGTTTGCCCGCGGGAGACCCCTCCGATGCCTAAATTAGTAAAGGCATAATAATAATAATATATGATAAGTAAATAGCATAAAGTAAATAATAATAAATACTTATCGCATACAGAGGGGGGTTTTGGTAGCTCGTGGCCGGAATCCGTACCTGCAAGGTGGCCGGAATCCATACGGGCGAGGTGGCCGACGCAGGGCCTTATGGGCCGGGAGAGAGAGACAGGAGCCAAAGGGCGGGCGAGGTGGCCGGAGAGGAGAACGACACTGGTGGTCGGAGCCGTACGGGCGAGGTGGCCAGCGCATGGCCGGAGTTGTACAAGCAAGGTGACTGGGGTTAAACCGGAGTGAGAGGAGAGAGAGATGGGTGGTTGTATTGTTGGGTTGTTAGGAGAGAGAAAGGGGGCTACTGGTGCCCTGGGTGTGAGGAGAGGGAGAATGGGGTATTTATAGAGAGAGGGGGTGGTCGGTACTGGGTGGGCAATTGGTACCCGGCGAGGGCGTCAAGCGGTAGAGGTGAGAGAGGGAGGCGGTAGTGGTGCCAAGGTGGTCGGCGGTACCGAGGTGAGAGAGGGAGGCAGTAGTGGTGCCACGGTGGTCGGAGGTACTGAGGTGAGAGAGGGAGGCGGTAGTAGTGCCGCGGTGGTCGGCGGTACCAAGGTGAGAGAGGGAGGCGGTACTTGGTAGAGGAGAGAGGAGGAGGGGCGGTAGTGGTGCCGGGCGGTAGTGGAACCGTGGTGGTCAGGCGGTAGCAAGGTGAGAGAGGGAGGCGGTACTTGGTAGAGGAGAGAGGAGGCGAGGTGGTAGTGGTGCCGGGAGGTAGTGGAACCGCTGTGGTCAGGCGGTAGAGGTGAGAGAGGGAGGCGGTAGTGGTGCCGCAGTGGTCGGCGGTACCGAGGTGAGAGAGGGAGGCGGTACTTGGTAGAGGAGAGAGGAGGCGAGGCGGTAGTGGTGCCGAGGTGAGAGAGGGAGGCGGTAGTACCGTCGTAGTGTCGGCGAGGTCGGCCGGTGCCGGTAGCCGGGGTCGGGCGGTCAGGCAGTACTGGGTCATGATAGCCGGTCATGGTGGCGAGGGTGGTAGGAGAGAGAAAGATGGTGGTGAGCCTTGGGGAAGAAGGCAAGCAGGAGAGAGAAAGAGGGGGAGTCAGAGGAGAGAGAGAAAGTACATGGGAGAGAGAGAAAAAAGGAGGAGAGAGAAAGAATAAAATAAAACTGTATTTAATTTTCATTATTGTGTCGTTATTCTATTTTAATATTGACCTGCTTATTTTTATCCTCTACAGTTAGCCCCCCACGCCATGGGCGAATGGGACCTGTTCACATTCGGCCGTGGAGTGTACAACATCCAAATGCTTCTTCCATATGTGGACTGTCAAGATTTTGTTCATGAACATTATGAGTCATGAGAAATTTTATAGGCATTAATTGTGAGGTCCTTTTAAGTGAACCTTGCTCTAGTTTATCCATCCACGGCTTCTTTGTTGCGGTTTTTACACCGACATTTGGTTCTGTGCTTCTTTGTTTGATGAACGTTTTTAACTTTTAAGATTTGTTTTAGGGCTCGAAGACTTCGAGCCTTTTAAGGATTATGTTTGTTGGATCTTCCCACGGCAAGGTACTGGAAGATGCCTATAATTTCTTGCATAGGTAGGTAATGTGGGCGTTGCTTCATTCCATTTGTTAATTCTTGGCATGACCCTTAGGAATGTTATTCCTGATAGGAGGCGTTCCTGGTCGAACAACAGTCTTTGGAGACGTTATTCAATCTGACGCGGTTAACTTTTAGCGTGGCCTCTAGGAATTGTATTCCTGGCTGGAGGCATTGTTCATGGTCGAATAACGGCTGTTGGAGATGCTGTTCTACTTAATTTCGTAGAGCGGTTATTCGGAGTGGTTAATTTTAAGATTTTTCCAAATGTTAGCCGTTGGGCTTAGTCACGGATGACCGCATATTTAGTTTCCAAATTCTTACTTGTGAACCAAGATGAGGCATGCTATGAGTATTTTAATCCTTAGCCCCCAGCTATGGGCTGGATTGGAGCATATTGCGAATACATTTTAACTCTTAGGGCGGAATGTACAATGATTGTTTTGAATTCCTAGCCCCCAGCCGCAGGCCGGGTCGGAGTGTATTTTAATGTTGGCTAATGCGTAATTCGTTCGCCGATACCGGTTGGAGCGCAAGTCCCCTACCGAAGAGGCGTTTATGGCTCAAATATGTTTTATCTGCCCAGGAAGGGCTTTATGATTTAAGTATGTCTTACCTGCCTGAGAAGGACTTATGGTTATGTCTGAGTATTGCTTGCCTGAGGAGGACTTATAGCGTAAGTGTAGCTTACCTGCCTGAGAAGGGATTACGGTTATGTTTGAGTACTGCTTGCCTGAGAAGGGCTTATAGCGTAAGTGTGTCGTACCAGCCTGAGAAGGGCTTATGGCTTGACTGAATATCATTAACCTCGATGTTAGGTGGGGTACACAACTGCGGGCTCTCAAGCCGGTGAGAGTTTACCGCCCGTCCCTATGTTAGGTGGGACACAAACAATCGCCCCGGTGTTAGATGGGGCACACACAATCGCGGGCTCTCAAACCGGTGAGAGTTTACCTTCCATCCCGAAGTTAGGTGGGACACAAACAACCGCCCCGGTGTTAGATGGGGCACACACAATCGCGGGCTCTCAAACCGGTGAGAGTTTACCGCCCGTGCCGATGTTAGGTGGGACACAAACAACCGCCCCGGTGTTAGGTGGGGCACACACAATCGCGGGCTCTCATACCGGTGAGAATATACTGCCCGTCCCGATGTTAGGTGGGACACAAACAACTGCCCCGGTGTTAGATGGGGCACACAACAGCAGACTTTCGGGTTAGGCGAAAGCTAACCGCCTGCGAACCTTCCCATTAGGTGAAGGTTAACCGCTCGCAATTCATTGAACCGCAGTCTTTCACATTAGGTGAAAGCTAAACGCTCGCGGACCTTCGCGTTAGGTGAAGGTTAACCGCCACACAACTTCTTGCTCCCTTTTTCAATCCGGAGCAAATAATATCGAGCCCCCATTTTTAAAGGGACTCATAGTACTGTGGACTTTCGTGGTAGGCGAAAGCTAACCGTCTGCGGGTCCTTCACGGTAGGTGAAGGACAACCGCTCAACCTCTCCTTGCTCCTTTGCTTTAACTTGAGCAAGAAGAACCAAGCCCCCATTATTACAGGGACTTAAAGCACCGTGGGCTTTCACATTAGGTGAAAGCCAACAGCTTGCGGTCCTTCACATCAGGTGAAGTTTAACCGCCTGCGGACCTTCACGTTAGGTGAAGGCCGTCCACCACACAGCTTCTTGCTCCATTTTTTTGACCTGAGCAAGAAACACCAAGCCCCCATTGTTAGAGGGCCTTAGAGCACCGTGGCCTTTCACATTAGGTGAAAGCTACCCGCCTGCGGTCCTTCACATCAGGTGAAGGTTAGCCGTCTGCGGACCTTCACGTTAGGTGAAGGCCGTCCACCACACAGCTTCTTGCTCCCTTTTTTGACCTGAGCAAGAAACACCAAGTCCCCATTGTTAAAGGGACTTATAACACCGTGGGCTTTCACATTAGGTGAAAGCCATCCGCTTGTGGGTCCTTCACGGTAGGTGAAGGACGACCGCCCAACCTCTCCTTGCCCTTTTGTTTTAACTTGGGCAAGAAGGACCAAGCCCCCATTGTTTAAGGGACTTAGAAAACCATGGCCTTTCACTTTAGGTGAAAGCCAACCTCCTGCGGGTCCTTCACGGTAGGTGAAGGACGACCGCCCAACCTCTCTTTGCCCTTTTGTTTTAACTTGGGCAAGAAGGACCAAACCCCCATTGTTCAAGGGACTCAACATACCGTGGGCTTCCACATTAGGTGAAAGCCGACCATCAACGGTTCTTCACTTGAGGTGCAGGTTAACAGCTCCACACAACGCCTTGCTTCCCTTTTTCAACCGGAGCAAACAGCACCGAGCCCCCATTGCTAAAGGGACTCATACTACCGCGGACTTTTGCGTTAAGCGAAAGCTGACCACGACAATTCCAGCTCTCAGTCTCTATTCTGGGGCTGAGTTAACAAAAACCCCATAAGGGACGTCAAAGCCCTGGCTAGCCATATAAGAAACATCAAAACCCTAGCCCCCAACAAGGAGCTAGGTGAAACGTAAGGGCCATCAATCACGCAAATCACGTCCAGAATGTAAATCATATTGGGAACATAAAGCCCCCAGCCCCCGACTAGGGATTGGGTTGAGCATAAATCACATGAAGAACATAAAAATGTTAAGCTCCAAGCTCCAAGCCCCCAGTTCTGGGACTGGGTTGAGCATAAATCACATAAAGAACATAAAAACGTTAAGCTCCAAGCCCCCAGTTCTGGGACTGGGTTGAGCATAAACCATATAAGGAGCATTGAATACGTAGATCATATTAGGGACGTAATTCACATAAGTCATAAAAAGGCGTTAAGCCCTCAGCCCCCAATGCAGGGACTAGGTTGTAACACAAGTAGGTCAATAGTCGCCAACATGTATACCATTGCCAATCGTCCTTGGTGAACGGTAAATTCCGTAGTTTCCAAGAGGCAACTCGAGTGGGCGTTCGGTTCGGGTGTATAAAACTGTGAATAAGAATGCAATTATGTGTTTGTTAATAAGCAGGCCTTGTATTTTGTGCATGTCTCATAAAACAGTGGCAGACTTCATTAGGCGCCAAGAGGCGCCCTGTAAGTCTAAAGAATAACGTGTTCCTTGAGTTGTGAAGATAAGGAATGTTTTGAGACTTCATCTTTAGCTCCAAGAGCGTTAGCCTCTTAATTATAGAATGGATGAATCAAGACGGGTGTCATGGAGAGTTTACCGTCACCTTTGTGGTGATAACACCTGGGTGAGGGCATTAGTCGTAATATTAAGCCAAATTTTTTGGTGGTATTGCTTGGCCGAGCGTGTTTGAGGCTGCTACTAGCCAGACTTTGTTGGTGGTACGGCGTAGCCATCCTGCTAGGCGGTACGTAGCTTACCAAACTTATTAAGGGTAAGGCTTAGTCAAATGGACGGACGGTACCGCAAGGCCGACCTCGCTATTGAGTTTGAAGGATTATCACCAAGCTCGTTGGTAATGACCTTTTATGATATTAGTACCCGCGTTACCCATTTATGAGGTTGATGAGGTGGTCTGGGTAGGCTCGTTAGTAGCTATAGTTGGTCAAGCTTGTGGGTGGCATTGTACATCTAAGTTATTGGCGGTGGCACCCAGCTGACCCTGTTAACGACCGCATGTTTTTTAGAAGACCCTCCATCAATATTGTTGGTGGGTTGTTGGCGGCCGTTTGCATTTATTAGCATTAAATGCTCTTCACGGTAATTTTAAAGCATTGTTGATTTAAAGTGGTGCACGTACTACTAGTTTTTCCGCCTAGTACCCAAAACTTGGCGGTAACACTTCGCATAGAATCTTCGCTAGGTTGGCTAGATGAAGTTCATGTCCCAGTTGTGAAAGTTCCTTGGTTAAAAAAGACATAGGTTGTTGAAGTCAGGTTTGGGGTATCAAGTGTCCTAACCCCGAATAGTGGTGCCAAATGATTTACCCCGGTAACGGGGGTGGTCCTCAGTATAGCTATGAGGGTGTCATGAGGTCTCCACATGAATAAGACGCTTTGTAGACATTGTGGTGGTCCGAGGGCCGATAGTGCGCGTGATCCATTCAAGGAAGGCTTGATCCCTCGTTTGCGCTGCGCGACGCAATGTCAAAGCGCTCCAGCTTGTAGGATTCAACCTTCAATCGGCGAGAGCACTTGTGATGCACGAGCACCCTTGTGAGCGGCGGTGTGCCCCAACCCCGTTCCATGGCTTAATGGCACGGATGCGGCAACACCGTGTATGAGGGTAAAGGTAGGGGTTGTCGGTCATACGTCAACGGGCACCCAAGTTCGACGCATGCTACGGGATGGTTGTCCTCACGAGTAAGCGGCATGCTTCTTGCGCGGGACCGCGTGAGTTCCCCATAAGGACAACGACCTCGAACACGAGGTGCCCCTAAGGGACGTTGTGGCCCCCACGTGTTGCTCTGGAGCAGGACTATATCAGTCTGCTCCTAGGAGCTAGCCGACACTGTGAAGGACTTGTGGCCTTGAGAATGGCACGGGTAGTCTAGACGCAAGGTTAAGGCTCAAAGGGGTGTTAGTGGGGTCCAACATAAGTGATGGTGGGTGTGTCGACCCACCGAGCGGGGTTCGCATTAGGCAAAAGCTAACTGCCCCCGAGATTCCACGTTAGGCGAAGGTTACCCGCCCCACAACTTCATGCTTTCTTTTTCAGCCGGAACAGAACAACACGACCGCGTACTTCCACGTTTGGTGGAAGTTAACCGCCCACCATTCGTAGAACAGCGAACTTTTACGCTAGGTGAAGGTTACTCGCAGATGATGATTCTAATTCCCAGTTCTTGTCCTGAAACTAAGTTAACATAAACTTCATGAGAAACGTCAAAGCCTTAGTTCATTACATAGGAAACATCAAATCCCTAGCCCCAAGTAAGGAGTTAGGCTAAACATAAATCACATAAGTGACATATATCACGTAAATTGTACTGAGAACGTGATTCACATAAAAAATGCAAATCATAAAAAACGCTAAGCCCCCGGTTTATAATCAAGGACCGGTTTGAATGCAAATCCCATAGGAAACGTTAATCACGTAATTTTCTACACAAAAAGACAAATTACGTAAGATTATATGGAGAACGCCGCGTCCCCCGCTGTCAAGTAAATACTGTTGTTCTTCATTATTGCGGAACAGTAAGTTTCATAATTGCCGAGAGGCAATTTGAGTAGGAATCCTATTCAGGTGTGTAAAAATATTAATAAAGATGCAATTATACGTATTTGTTAATTGAGCTTGGCTGGCGGCCTACCCGCGTCTTGCTAAAAATGCTAGACTTATTTTTACATCGTTGTAAGCCTAAGGAGTAACACGCCCCTTGAATCCTAAAGGTAAGGGATCTTTTAAGGCTTTATCCTTAATCCTAAGGGTATCAAACTCTCTATTGGCAAGCAGATGAGCCAAGGCGAGTGTCCCGGTGAATTTATGGCTATCCTTGTGCTGACAGCGCCCGGGTATGGGTATTGGGTGTAATACCGGGCCAAGTTCTTTGGCGGTACTATCTATCCAAAAGTGTTGAGGCTGTTAACAGCCGGGCTCGGTCAGTGATATTGCGTAGCCATCTTTGGTTGGTTGTGCGTATTTCACCGATTTTAGTAACGGTCGGGTTTTGGCCGAACTGGAGGAGGGCACCACTTGGTGACCTCGTTGTTACCTTTGAGGGATTATTCCCAAGGTCGTTAGTGGTTATCCCTTTTAAAATTGCATGGCTGTGTGTTACCCACTAAAGGGGTTAACAAGGCCACTCGGCCAAGTTCGTTGGGGTTAAGATCTAGTCAAGCTTGCTAGCAGCAGCTTTACAGTTTATTCATTTGGAAGCTGTCCGTTGGTTACTTACGGTAGCCTATGGTACTACTGGTTGGTGTTGCCCAACTAGTGGTAATTTTTTTCTTTAACTAAGTTGAAAGGTAAGTAGTGAAGCTTTAAAAGAGCATTCGCCAACAAAGTTGGCGGTAGCTCAAATCTTGGGGCATTGAAGGCAACGTCCCCGCTAATGGACCCTCTATCATGCTTGTCGGCAGTGTTCCGATTAAACTGGACACCCAAGAGGCAAACTTTGACTGGTTTGGCCTCACGCGTTGTCACTGGCAAAGCCCCCAGCTTTGGGCGGTATTGCTAAAGTAAGGATAGGCTATCGTCGCTACACAGCCGACCTGATGGGCGGTTGCACCTAATCAAGGTAAATAGTGCAAACCCAAGTTATTAGACGAGGCTTTAGCTAGCCTTGCAGTTGGCTTTAACGAGTCACTTACGATGGCTTTTACCGACAAGCTACTCGGTCAAGGAATTGGCGAGACGACCGGTTGACATTGTTAAGTCTACTTTGGGGTGGCTTAAGCCTCCAATTATCAGTGGTAAGGTTCTTATTAACTGGTCTTTATTAATGACGCCAAGTGACGTTGGTTGGCCACCGCAACTTTGTTTACAGATTTTTTGCATCACCGATTAACGTTGGTGCCATTTTGGCGTAGGCCTAGTTCAAGGACGGCAATGTTATTATCTAAGGGAGCCCTTGGAGGGCATTACCCCTATATTAAACAGTTGGCGGTAATCGTCTACCCTGCTTAAATTTTACCTTATTCGGGTCGCTTTTTGGTTAAGGATTTTGCCACCTTTACATATAGTAACATTCTAGTCTAATTTAATTGTTGCTAAGGTACGAGTTAGCACATTTTGAAATATTGTCTTGGGCACAAATTTAAGCTATGTGAATAGCAAAAATTAAGAAACGAGTATACTCAAACTTAAACATCATGTAGTGAAGTTTCTAGGCAATAAAATTTCTCTTATCCACAATTAAGAACAGGGATTACTTAATAAAAGCCCTTAATATAGTGGCCCTTATGAACAATAAACTTAATAAAAGTCCAACTCAGCTTTTCTAACTTAATCCCATATTTACTCAAGCTTTATGAGTTGGGTTGGACGTAACTTAGAGCAACTTCAGCTAAATAAAAAATTTAGCGAGCAAATTCAGAAAATGGAAACAATACAATTCGTGTATTGCCATGAATCCAAGACGGGAAATTTGATAAAATAATTTATATGTAATTGAAGTGAAAATATTATGAAAAGCATCTATTGTATGCTTTAAAGCTCAAGATATGTTAGAAAAAATATTATGACAATATTATGAAAAATACCCATAATATAATCTAAAGCTCGTGATGTACTAAATTTCCAATTTTACTGATAATTTTTGACGTATTAGAAGGCAAATAAGAGAGAAAATTGGAAATTGAAGACTTATGGTTACCGGAGCCCCCAGTTTTGTGAGGGTCTTAGACGTTTTGCAAGGGATACCCGGTTAAACGCTAGCAAGCTATCTTCCCACAGATGGTGCCTATTGTTTCGAGATTTTTTGGTTACATTCTAGATGAGAGCGGGACTCAACCCTCACTTGAGGAAGCAGCTGCTGGCGCGTTTAACCCGGGCTCCCCTGCAAAACAAGCAAGATTGTCAGAGGGACCCACGAGTTTGCCAGCGGGAGACCCCTCTGATGCCTAAGTTAGTAAAGGTATAATAATAATAATATATGATAAGTAAATAGCATAAAGTAAATAATAATAAATACTTATCGTATATGGAGAGGGGCCTTGGTAGCTGGTGGTCGGAATCCGTACCGGCGAGGTGGCCGACCCAAGGCCTTATGGGCCGGGAGAGAGGGACAGGAGCCAAAGGGCTGACGAGGTGGCCAGAAAGGAGAACGGCACTGGTGGTCGGAGCCGTACGAGCGAGGTGGCCGGCGCATGGCCAGAGTTGTACCGGCAAGGTGACTGGGGTTAAACCGGAGTGAGAGGAGAGAGAGATGGGTGGTTGTATTGTTGGGTTGTTAGGAGAGAGAAAGGGGGCTACTTGTGCCCTGGGTGTGGGGAGAGGGAGAATGGGGTATTTATAGAGAGAGAGGGTGGTCTATACCGGGCGGGCGGTCGGTACCGGCGAGGGTGTCAAGCGGTAGAGGTGAGAGAGGGAGGCGGTAGTGGTGCCAAGGTGGTCGGCGGTACCGAGGTGAGAGAGGGAGGCGGGTAGTGGTGCCGCGGTGGTCGGAGGTACTAAGGTGAGAGAGGGAGGGGGTACTTGGTAGAGGAGAGAGGAGGCGAGGTGGTAGTGGAACCGCGGTGGTCAAGCGCTAGAGGTGAGAGAGGGAGGCGGTAGTGGTGCCTCGGTGGTCGGCGTTACCGAGGTGAGAGAGGGAGGCCGTAGTGGTGCCGAGGTGGTCGGCGATACCAAGGTGAGAGAGGGAGGCGGTACTTGGTAGAGGAGAGAGGAGGCGAGGCGGTAGTGGTGCCGAGGTGAGAGAGGGAGGCGGTAGTACCGTTGTAGTGCCGGCGAGGTCGGCCGGTGTTGGTAGCCGGGGTCGAGCGGTCAGGCAGTACCGGGTCATGGTGGCCGGTCATGGTAGCGAGGGTGGTAGGAGAGAGAAAGGTGGTGGGGAGCCTTGGGGAAGAAGGCAAGCAAGAGAGAGAAAGAGGGGGAGTCAGAGGAGAGAGAGAGAGCACGTGGAAGAGAGAGAGAAAAGGAGGAGAGAGAAAGAATAAAATAAAACTGTATTTAATTTTCGTTATTGTGTCGTTATTCTATTTTAATATTGACTTGCTTATTTTTATCCTCTACAATAATATAAGTATTATAAGCGAGATGATGATTCGCATTCTCTTTAAAACGATCAGACTCTTATGAGTAAAACTTAATGCTATATTTACAACATATAATCTCTAGGATACAATATTCAACACATGCTTCCACGCTCAGATAAATTTTTCTTAAGTGGGAGAAATAGGGAATGAAAAATATAAACCTTGTTTTATATTTCCTGTTTTCTTGGGTGTCTATTATTTTGTGTTTCTATTTCCCGATTTGATTCGGGTTCTCTTAGGCTAACTTGTTCGAGTCGCCTATTTTGTATTATGACTTTATCTTTAATTATTGGGAAAAAAGGGAATGAAACATATAAACCGTGTTTTATTAATCTTGTTAGGTTACTTCGTGTGGAGCCTAGTTTCATACTGCAAAGAGTCAAGTTCGATGGAGTGGAGGATTGGGTCTCGGAATGGATTGACAACACTCGTTAACTCAATATAGGGGTCCGAGTGTGTAGCCCCCAGAAAAATTTTTTGGGCCTTGATTTGGGCCCTTGTCGAGGTTCAGACCCGTGGTTGGTAGTTTAGCTGAATATTTAGGGTTTCATGTGGTGCGCCTATTTATACCCGGTTTTAGGGTTTGAGAGAGGAGAGTGAATTGAAGAAAACTCTATGTAACAATTTAAAGCAATAAAATTCTTTTTGCAACTGCGTGGAAGTAGGCAATTTTGGCCGAACCACGTAAATCTGTATGTTTTTTATTTATTTTTTCTTGTTGAATTTTTGTTATTTAGTTGTTGTGTTTTCTAACAAATGTCACGATATGGTAGCCTTATGTGAAAATAGCATACAATAGATTTAAATCCTAGTTTGTCTTAAACAATTGCATGTGTTTTTCTAGATGGCAAGCGTCGATGGTGACTACGTCGCACCACACCCCATTATTGTGCTTCGACCCAATTGAGAAATTAACCAAGCAACGTTTTGCAATGGTTACTTGGTTCCCCTTCTCGAGCCACAATAACTTGTATGGACTTAGATGTGCTTCCGTCTTCAGTCTTAACTTAGAGATAGCTTCTTTGGAAATCACATTCTCACAGCTCCTCGAGTCAATCACCATGTAGCATACTCTACTGTCAATGGTGCAGGTAGTCTAGGAGATGTTGTTCCTTAGCCAACCATCTCCTGTTTCTTCCCTAGGCGCAAAGCAAGTGCGCCTAACCATAATTAGGCAACCTTTGTCACCAGCAATGGCATCCTCTTCCAGTGTTGCCAACTTAGTCTGGGCATCTTCCTTAATCACTCTGCCATCCTCTCTGTGGAACTCCTCAATGTAAAGACCCTTGCCCGGTCTGTCACCTTTTCGACACTCAGTAGCACGGTGTCCCATCTCTCCGCACTCGAAGCAACGGGTCCTTGAAGTACCCGCCAAGTCCCGAGGAACCGGTTTACCAGTATTGGAGACTACCGGTCTGATTTGTATGCCTTGGTTTGACAATGCTCGCATTTGGTCATGCCTATTATCCTGTGTCCCCCAGGCTCTGCCAGCTTGGCGACGTCTTTGTTGTCTTTCGACATTCATAGCCCTCTGGCTTGCGTGCGAGAGGAAAAGATGTCGAACATGTTCAACATCTCCTGTATAGACTCGTTCAACCCACCGACATAGTGATCTTCCAATTGCTTCTCCGTCTTTGCCAAATTATTCTTGGTGACCAACGAGTAGAACTCCACCGTACTCCTCCACAGACTTAGAGCCCTGACGCAAACCTTGTAGAAGCTGGTACATCACCTTGGCGTGATTATGCAACAAGGAGGTGCCTCTCATGTGTTTCTTCATCTTCTCCCACGTCTCTATCTTTGCCTTACCCTATCTTATCCAGGTATGTTTCAGCTATTGCCACCAGGCGACAGCCCTTCTCTTCACTTGGGTAGTTGCTAATGGCGCCTGTTTCTCCTCCAGAACCTCCTTGAATTCAAGGATCTCCTCCATCGAAGCCAACTAATCCCAGAAGTTCTCTGGGTGACCTCCTCCACTGAACTTCAGAATCTCAATCCGGAGTCCGGACTCCCACCTTCGATCTTCCACATTAGGGTTCTCGATGTTGGACCAAACCCTCCTCATATGCCGATCCGGTAAATCCGCTTTTGGAAATGGGTTGTGGAAGCTTTTGTCTCTGTCATCCTCTCTGCCCCCTAGTGGTGAGTTTTGAGGTAAATCCACAGTTGCTTGATCGGGATTTGCACCGAATTCTATCAAGCACCGCTCAATAGGGCAGAATTTCTCTTCAATCTCCTCAAACCTTCTCTCGTCCTGCCGTTGAACGTCTCGCTCATAAACGTATCTGATGGCAACGTACCTTTGTCGCCCACGGGCCATCTCAGAAGTCATTTTGAACTTTAATACCAACTGATGCAGCGCGTAGATAGAAATTTAGGGAACGGGAAGGTTCAACTGCTTTCCTTTAAATTTTATTATGAAAATAGTAAAACAAAGGGAAAAGGGTTATTCAAATTCTCACAATTAGAGAATAGGAGAAAATATTGTAGAAAATAATGAGAAAAATCTGAATTATTGAATGATGCTAAAACTCTAGATTTCCTCTTCCTTAAATAGAGGAGTTATTTGACTAAAGGCAAAAGACTAAAAAATTAAAAAAATAAATACAAATAAATAAATACTAATCCTACTAGAAGTCAAAATCCTACACCCGCGCTTTCTTACTCGCCAGTCACCATACCCTCCAAGGCTTACCTGCCAACTCGTCTACTCACCTAAGTCGCCAAGGCATATATATATATATATGTGTGTGTGTGTGTGTGTGTGTGTGTGTGTGTGTTCATTTAGATGCTGACATTATCTTTTCTTCCATCTGATATCATTCCCTTCCTCTATTTTAACCAAATGTGTGGCCCAAAATTTATCATTTTACAATATATATATATATATATATATATATATATATATATATATATATCCAATAATTAATCTAAAATAAACTTAACTATATGTCAACATACCTAAAAATAACTCAACTTTAACTTTTTTATAAAAAAAAAAATTCAACTCTAACCTTTCTACCAAAAAATAACCAAACTCTAAAATAATCTAAAAATAACCCAACTCTAAAAATTTGATTTAAAAAAACACTCAACTGTGATGTTCCGACAGTATATTTTTCTTCTACTTATTTTTGGTTTGGCTTGTTCTCTGTAGGCGATCTCATTTAGTAAACGAGCTGAGCGAGCATAGATATACAGCTCCGTTAGATAAATGATACCAATATCGAGCTGGTGTCATTTTGTTAAAAAGTCGAGCCGAGCCGATCAAGCTATGGTTCGGCTCAGCTCATTTGTGGGCCTAATTCTTTGGTTGTATTCCTCGGTTGTTTTGCTTGTTTTTTGCCTCGGGAAGTTGCCTTTTTGTGGGGTTGTACTTAATTATCAAAAAAAAGTATTTAGTTTGGTTAGGTGAGAAAAGAAATCAAGCCAAACCAAAAATACATAGAAGATAAATATATTGTCGGAGCGTCACGCAACGCTTAGCCATTAATTCAGTATTTTTTAAAATTATTTTTAGAGTTTGGTAATATTTTGGTACAAAAGTTAGAGTTGGATTATTTTTGGTAGAAAAGTTAGAGTTTGGTTATTTTTTGATGTATGTATAGTTGGATTATTTTAAAATTAATTGGTGTATATATATATATATATATATATATAAATAGTTGTCTTTCCCTTGAAATGGCCAAACTATATTACTGAATATCCTTAGCAATTTTCTGCCAAACTACTTGTGCTTATCGACTTCTTCTATTTTTTGTTTTGTTTACAAATGGGATAATCTAAACTTTTTTTTTTTTTTTTATAATTGGAGTTTCATTGATCATAAAGAATTACATAAGTAATCAAGGATCAAAAAGCAAACCAAACCACAAAAAAACCCAGCAACCACCGGCAAAACAACAGAAAGGCCACCCACAAAAGCCTCAAACTCCAACAACAAAAGAACCCAACAAAGGCACCCAACCGATTGCCAAGTAGACCACGCGGCCAACAAAGAACTAAACAACACTGCACTGGCACAAGAAGGCATGGAGAAGAGCGCAAAGGCAAACACCCCAAAAACAACAGCGAGCGAGAGCGCACCACCACAAAAACGACCAGCAAACCAACACACGCCAAAGCACCTCAAACTGAAAAGACGAGAAGAAAGCAACACCAGCCCAGCAAAACAAAACACAGGACACCAAAGGCAATCAGGCCAATGGACACCAACAGGCTACAACACTACAACTCCCGGCCAAACACGAGCAAAGCACAACCACAGGGATTAAAAGGCACCAAAAAACACCCAAGACGACCCAAAGCTCTTAACCCTACCACACCCAAGCTGCCTCGGAGCTCTCTAAACCTTAGTTTTTTCTTTGTCTTTTATCTTCTTGCTTCTTTTAACCACCCTTTTGATCCCCTTGGCATTTTTCAATAGCTTTTCTACCACAGTGTCATGCATGTCCTCCTATCTTAGCCCTAGAATGTTCGCCGTCCTACAAATCTTCGCAGCCTCCTTGTCAACTGGTCTTGTATACTCCTGATCTGATTCTGATTCGGTGAAATCGCTTGATGATATTGAGCAAGCAGGTTCCATCACATTTTCAGATATCTTCTTCTCCCCTTTGTTTCTTCCTTTTGTCCTTGATGCAGCCCTCCTCAAGTCAGGTTCCACACTGACTTGCACATCAAATAGGTTCATGAAGCCTAATGGGAATTCCTCCTCTGTCTTTGTTCCCCTCCGAGCTTCGGTTGTGACCCATCTTATAAATATCATTCAAGGCTGGCCAATGATCCACGTTCTCCAAGTCCAAGGATGGTAAAGGTAATTTATCCTTACTGGTACCCTCCTTGTCCTTCAAACCCTTAGGCTGGGCCTCCACAAGATCTTCATCATCGCTACGGCCCATGTTTTCACCAGCATTTCCTTCCTTGACTGCCCTTTCAGCCTCTTTCACAGTATTAGAAGGGACATTCTTCGATTCAGCCTGGGATAATCTAAACTTATTCTATTCTTCAACATATTGTTTGTGCATATTCATCTTAATCACCCAAAACTTCCAAAAGAAAAAGGGTAAATTAGATATTAGCAGTCTTAAATTTGATATATTAATTTTTTTAACTCACAAACTATATAAAATAATAGTCTAGTCTAAAAGTTATATATGTATAGTAAAATAGTTAAAATGCCAGTGTGTATAAGCGAAAATAAATTAAACCAAACGCACCATTAAAACAATTGAAGCCACAATGAATTAAGAATTACTGAAAAGACCTTGTAATCATTTAAATAATTTTTGAAATATACCAACATTTTGTTTTCTGTTGTAAATATTGAATATTTTTTGGGTATAATTTTTATCTTTAAGTTCAAATATTATTAAATATCTTAAAAAAATTAAAAATTTTATAAAAGATTTTTATATATGCATACATACATATATATATATATATATATATTTTTTTTTTTTACACC
>JAGTTD010000034.1:0-63237 GCA_018398585.1 Simmondsia chinensis | reverse complement strand
ATGATCAGTCATACATAATGTATGGTCAGTCATAAACAATGTAAGATTGGTTTAATGGTGTGAAATCAACTTGTATACGTGTCTTTCAAGTAGCTAGTGGTGTACGATCAGTCATACAGAGTGTAGAATAGGTTTTTATCGCTGAAAATCAACTTGTATAGGTTGTTTTAAGTAGTTAGTGGTATATTATCAATCATATACCATGTATGCTCGGTTTTAATGGTGCACAATCAACTTGTACTGGTGTATTTCAAGTAATTAGACGTGTATGATCAAACATACACCACGTATGTTAAGTTTAAAGAAGTGAAATAAACTTGAATAGGTGTGTTTCTAGTAATTAGTGGTGTATGATCAATTGTGCACAGTGTACGATTTGTTTTAATGGTGTGAAATCAACTCGTATTGGAGTGTTTCAAGTGATTAGTGGTGTATGATCAATCATACACCGTGTATAATGGGTTTTAATAGTTTGAAATCAACCTGTACAGGAGTGTTTCACGTTATTCGTGTCAATGATCAACCATGCACCGTGTTTGATTGAGTTTAACGGTGTGAAGCCAACTTGTATAGGTGTGCTTCAAGCAATTAGTGGTGTATAATCAACCATACATCGTGCATGATTGGTTTTAATGGTATAAAATCAACTTGTATGCATATGTTTCAAGTAATTAGGGGTTTATGATCAATTATACACCGTGTTTGATAGGTTTTAATGGGGTAAAATCAATTTGTATAGGTGTGTTTCAAGTAATTTGCGGTGTGTGATCAATCATACACAGAGTGTGATTTGTTTTAATGGTGTGAAATCAACTTGTATAGGTGTGTTGCAGGTAATTAGTGGTGTATGATCAATCATACACCGTATATAATAGGTTTTAATGGTGTGGAATCAGCTGGTATGGTGGTTTTTCAAGTAGTTAGTGGTGTATGATCTGTCATACATACTGTGTGAATTGTTTTAATGGTGTGAAATAGACTTGATTAGGCATGTTTCAATTAATTATTGGTGCCTGATCAGTCATATACTGTTTGTGATAGGTTTTAATGGGGTGAAATCAACTTGTATAGGTATGTTTCAAGTAATTAGTGGCATATGATCAGTCATACACAGTATATGATTGGCTTTAGTGGTGTGAAATTAAGTTGTATCGGTGTGTTTCAAGTAATTAGTGGTGTATGATCAATCATACACCATGTATGATCGATTTTAATTTGACTTGTGTAGGTGTGTTTCGAGTAATTAGTGGTGTATGATCAATCATATAAAGTGTATGATTTGTTTCAATGGAGTGAAATCAACTTGTGTAATTGTTTTGCAGGTAATTAGTGGTGTATGATCGATAATACACAGTGTATAATAGGTTTTAATAGTGTGAAATTAACTTGTACAGGTGTGTTTCAAGTTGTTAGTGGTATATGATCAATCATACACTATGTATAATAGGTTTTAATGGTCTAAAATCAACTTTTATAGATGTGTTGCAAGTAATTTGTGGCATTTGATCAATCATACACCGTGTATGATAGGTTTTAATGGTGAGAAATCAACTTGTATTGGTGTGTTTCAAGTAATTAGTGGTGTATGATCAGTCATACACAGTTATGATTTGTTTTGATGGTGGGAAATCAACTTGTATAGGCGTGTTTCTAGTTATTATTGGTGTGTGATCAGTCATACACTGTTTACGATATGTTTTAAAGGTATGAAATTGACTTGTATAGGTGTATTTCAAGTAATTAGTGGTGTATGATTAGTCATTCGCAGTTTATGATTGCTTTTAATGGCGTGAAATCAATTTTCATTGGTGTGCCTCCGGTAATTAGTGGCGTATGATCAATCATACATCGTGTATAATAGGATTTAATGGTGTAAAATCAACTTGTATAGGTGTGTTTTAAGTAGTTAGTGGTATATTATCAATGATACATCATGTATGATAGATTTTCATAGTGTACAATCAACTTGTACTGGTGTGTTTCAAGTAATAAGAGGTGCATTATCAATCATACACTGCGTGTGATAGGTTTTAAAGGTGTGACATAAACTTGAATATGTCTGTTTCTAGTAATCAGTGGTGTATGATCAATCGTGCATGATCAATCGTGCACAGTGTATGATTTGTTTTAATGGTGTGAAATCAACTTGCATAGGTGTGTTTCAGGTAATTAGTGGTGTATGATCAATCATACACAGTGTGTAATAGGTTTCAATGGTGTGGAATGAACTTGTATAGATGTGTTTCAAGTAGTTAGTTGTTTATGATCAGTCGTACGTAGTGTATGATTTGTTTTAATGGAGCGAAATAAACTTGTATGGTTCTGTTTCTAGTAATTATTTGTGTCGAATCAATCATACATCATGTATAATAGGTTTTAATGGTGTGAAATCAACTTGTACAGTTGTGTTTCAAGTAGTTAGTGGTATATGATCAATCATACACCTTGTAAGATAAGTTTTAATGGTGGAAAATCAACTTGTATTGGTGTGCTTCAAGTAATTAGTGGCGTTTGATCAATCATACACCGTGTATGATAGGTTTTTATGGTGTGAAATCAACTTGTATTGGTGTGTTTCAAGTAATTAGTGGTGTATGATCAGTCATACACAGTTATGATTTGTTTAAATGGTGGGAAATCAACTTGTATTGGGCTGTTTCAAGTGATTATTGGTGTGTGATCAGTCATACACTGTGTACGTTATGTTTTAAAGGTGCGAAATAAAAAAATATAGGTGTGTTTCAAGTAGTTAGTAGTGCATAATCAGTCATACACAATGTATGATCGGTCATAAACAATGTAAGATTGGTTTAATGGCGTGAAATCAACTTGTATACGTGTCCGTCATGCAGTTAGTAGTGTATGATCAGTCATACAGAGCGTAGAATAGGATTTTATCGCGGAAATTCAACTTGTATAGGTGCGTTTTAAGTAGTTAGTGGTATATTATCAATCATATACCATGTATGATAGGTTTTAATGGTGTACTATAAACTTGTACTGGGGTGTTTCACGTAATTAGAGGTGTATGATCAAACATACACCGCGTATGATAGGTTTAAAGATGTGAAATAAACTTGAATAGGTGTGTTTCTAGTAATTAGTGGTGTATGATCAATTGTGCACAGTGTATGATTTGTTTTAATGGTTTGAAATCAACTCGTATAGGAGTGTTTCAAGTGATTAGTGGTGTATGATCAATCATAGACCGTGTATAATGGGTTTTAATAGTGTGAAATCAACTTGTACAGGAGTGTTTCAAGTAATTGGTTTCAATGATCAACCATGCACCGTGTTTGATTGAGTTTAACGGTGTGAAGCCAACTTGTATAGGTGTGCTTCAAGCAATTAGTGGTGTATAATCAACCATACATCGTGCATGATTGGTTTTAATTGTGTAAAATCAACTTGTATGCGTATGTTTTAAGTAATTAGGGGTGTATGATCAATTATACGCCGTGTATGATTGGCTTTAATTGTGTAAAATCAATTTGTATAGGTGTGTTTCAAGAAATTAGCGGTGTGTGATCAATCATACACAGAGTGTGATTTGTTTTAATGGTGTGAAATCAACTTGTATAGGTGTGTTGCAGGTAATTAGTGGTGTATGATCAATCATACACCGTGTATAATAGGTTTTAATGGTGGGGAATCAACTTGTATACTGGTTTTTCACGTAGTTAGTGGTGTATGATCTGTCATACATACTGTATGATTTGTTTTAATGGTGTGAAATAAACTTGATTAGGCATGTTTCAATTAATTATTGGTGTCTGATCAGTCATACACTGTGTATGATAGGTTTTAATGGGGTGAAATCAACTTGTATAGGTGTGTTTCAAGTAATTAGTGGTATATGATCAGTCACACACAGTATATGATTGGCTTCAGTGGTGTGAAATTAACTTGTATAGGTGCGTTTCAAGTAATTAGTTGTGTATGATCAATCATACACCATGTATGATAGATTTTAATGGTGTAAAATCGACTTGTTTAGGTGTGTTTCAAGTAATTAGCAGTGCATGATCAATCATATACAGTGTATGATTTGTTTCAATGGTGTGAAATCAACTTGTGTAATTGTGTTGCAGGTAATTAGTGGTGTATGTTCAATAATACACAGTGTATAATAGGTTTTAAGGGTGTGAAATTAACTTGTACAGGTGTGTTTCAAGTAGTTAGTGGTATATGATCAATCATACACCATGTATGATAGGTTTTAATGGTCTAAAATCGACTTTTATAGATGTGTTGCAAGTAATTTGTGGCGTATGATCATTACTTGCGGCGTATGATCAATCATACACAGTGTATGCTGGGTTTCAATGGTGAGAAATCAACTTGTATTGGTGTGTTTCAAGTAATTAGGGGTATATGATCAGTCATACACAGTTATGATTTGTTTTAATGGTGGGAAATCAACTTGTATAGGTGTGTTTCAAGTAATTATTGGTGTGTGATCAGTAATACACTTTGTACGATACGTTTTAAAGGTATGAAATTAACTTGTATAGGTGTGTTTCAAGTAATTAGTGGCGTATGATCAGCCATTCACAGTTTATGATTGCTTTTAATGGCGTGAAATCAACTTGCATTGGTGTGCCTCCGGTAATTAGTGGCGTATGATCAATAATGCACAGTGTATAATAGGTTTAAATGGTGTGAAATTAACTTGTACAGGTGTGTTCCAAATAGTTAGGGGTATATGATCAATCATACACCATGTATGATAGGTTTTAATGGTCTAAAATCTACTTTTATAGATGTGTTGCAAGTAATTTGTGGCGTATGATCAATCATACACCGTGTATGATAGGTCTTAATGGTGAGAAATCAACTTGTATTGGTGTGTTTCAAGTAATTAGTGGTGTATGATCAGTCATACACAGTTATGATTTGTTTTGATGGTGAGAAATCAACTTGTATAGGTGTGTTTCAAGTAATTATTGGTGTGTTATCAGTCATACACTATGTACGATATGTTTTAAAGGTATGAAATTGACTTGTATAGGTGTGTTTCAAGTAATTAGTGGTGTATCATCAGTCATTCAAAGTTTATGATTGCTTTTAATGGCGTGAAATCAACTTGCATTGGTGTGCCTCCGGTAATTAGTGGCGTATGATCAATCATACATCGTGTATAATAGGATTTAATGGTGTAAAATCAACTTGTATAGGTGTGTTTTAAGCAGTTAGTGGTATATTATCAATGATACACCATGTATGATAGGTTTTCATAGTGTACAATCAACTTGCACTGGTGTGCTTCAAGTAATTAGAGGTGCATGATCAGTCATACACTGCATATGATAGGTTTTAAAGGTGTGAAATAAACTTGAATATGTCTGTTTCTAGTAATTAGTGGTGTATGATCAATCGTGCACAGTGTATGATTTGTTTTAATGGTGTGAAATCAACTTGTATAGGTGTGTTGCAGGTAATTAGTGGTGTATGATCAATCATACACTGTGTATAATAGGTTTCAATGGTGTGGAATGAACTTGTATAGATCTGTTCCAAGTAGTTAGTTGTTTACGATCAGTCAAACACAGTGTATGATTTGTTTTAATGAAGCGAAATAAACTTGTATGGGTGTGTTTCTAATAATTATTTGTGTCGAATCAATCATACATCATGTATAATAGGTTTTAATGGTGTGAAATCAACTTGTACAGTTGTGTTTCAAGTAGTTAGTGGTATATGATCAATCATACACCTTGTAAGATAGGTTTTAATGGTGTAAAATCAACTTGTATTGGTGTGCTTCAAGTAATTAGTGGCGTTTGATCAATCAGACGCCGTGTATGATAGGTTTTTATGGTGTGAAATCAACTTGTATTAGTGTGTTTCAAGTAATTAGTGGTGTATGATCAGTCATACACAGTTATGATTTGTTTTAATGGTGGGAAATCAACTTGTATTGGGGTGTTTCAAGTGATTAATGGTGTGTGATCAGTCATTCACTGTGTACAATATGTTTTGAAGGTGTGAAATAAACTAGTATAGGTGTGTTTCAAGTAGTTAGTAGTGTATGATCAGTCATACACAACGTATGATCGGTCATAAACAATGCAAGATTGGTTTAATGGCGTGAAATCAACTTGCATACGTGTCTTTCAAGTAGTTAGTGGTGTATGATCAGTCATACAGAGTGTAGAATAGGGTTTTATCGCGGAAAATCAACTTGTATAGGTGTGTTTTAAGTAGTTAGTGGTATATTATCAATCATATACTATGTATGATCGGTTTTAATGGTTTACAATCAACTTGTACTGGTGTGTTTCAAGTAATTAGAGGTGTATGATCAAACATACACCGCGTATGATAGGTTTAAAGATGTGAAATAAACTTGAATAGGTGTGTTTGTAGTAATTAGGTGTGTATGATAAATTGTGCACAGTGTATGATTTGTTTAATGGTGTGAAATCAACTCGTATAGGAGTGTTTCAAGTGATTAGTGGTGTACGATCAATCATACACCGTGTATAATGGGTTTTAATAGTGTAAAATCAACTTGTACAGGAGTGTTTCACGTAATTGGTGTCAATGATCAACCATGCACCTTGTTTGATTGAGTTTAACGGTGTGAAGCCAACTTGTATTGGTGTGCTTCAAGCAATTAGTGGAGTATAATCAACCATACATCGTGTATGATTGGTTTTAATGGTGTAAAATCAACTTGTATGCGTATGTTTTAAGTAATTAGGGGTGTATGATCAATTATACACCATGTATGATAGGTTTTAATGGTGTAAAATCAATTTGTATTGGTGTGTTTCTAGTAATTAGCGGTGTGTGATCAATCATACACAGAGTGTGATTTGTTTTAATGGTGTGAAATCAACTTGTATAGGTGTGTTGCAGGTAATTAGTGGTGTATGATCAATCATACACCGCGTATAATAGGTTTTAATGGTGTGGAATCAACTCGTATATTGGTTTTTCAAGTAATTAGTGGTGTATGATCAGTCATACATACTGTATGATTTGTTTTAATCGTGTGAAATAAACTTGATTAGGCGTGTTTCAATAATTTATTAGTGTCTGATCAATCATGCACTGCGTATGATAGGTTTTAATGGGGTGAAATCAACTTGTATAGGTGTGTTTCAAGTAATTAGTGGTATATGATCAGTCATACACAGTATATGATTGGCTTTAGTGGTGTTAAATTAACTTGTATAGGGGTGTTTCAAGTAATTAGTGATGTATGATCAATCGCACACCATGTACGACAGATTTTAATGGTGTAAAATCGACTTGTGTAGGCGTGTTTCGAGTAATTAGTGATGTATGATCAATCATATACAGTGTATGATTTGTTTCAACGGTATCTAATCAACTTGTGTAATTGTGTTGCAGGTAATTAGTGGTGTATGATCACTCATACACCGCGTATAATAGGTTTTAATGGTGTGAAGTCAACTTGTACAGGTGTGTTTCAAGTAGTTAGTGATATATGATCAATCATACACCATGTATGGTAGGTTTTAATGGTCTAAAATCAACTTTTATAGGTGTGTTGCAAGTAATTTGTGGTGTATGATCAATCATACACTGTGTATGATAGGTTTTAATGGTGAAAAATCAACTTGTATTGGCGTGTTTAAAGTAATTAGTGGTTTAGGATCCGTCATACACAGTTATGATTTGTTTTAATGGTGGGAAATCAACTTGTATTGGTATGTTTCAAGTAATTATTGGTATGTGAACTATCGTACACTATGTACGATATGTTTTAAAGGTGTAAAATCATCTTGGATAGGTGTGTTTCAAGTAATTAGTGGTGTATGATCCGCCATTCACAGTGTATGATTGGTTTTAATGGCGTAAAATCAACTTGTATTGGCATGTCTCCCGTAATTAGGTGTGTATGATCAATCATACACCGTGTATAATAGGTTTGAATGGTGTAGAATCAACTTGTATAGGTGTGTTTTAAGCAGTTAGTGGTATATTATCAATCATACACCATGTATGATAGGTTTTAATGGTGTACAATGAACTTGTACTGGTGTGTTTCAAGTAACTAGAGGTGTATGATCAAACATACACCGCGTACGATAGGTTCTGAGGATGTGAAATAAACTTGAATAGGTGTGTTTCTTGTAATTAGTGGTGTATGATCAATCGTGCACAGTGTATGATTTGTTTTAATGGTGTGAAATCAACTTGTATAGGTGTGTTTCAAGTGATTAGTGGTGTATGATCAATCATACACCGTGTATGTTGGGTTTCAATAGTGTGAAATCAACTTGTACAGGAGTGTTTCAAGTAATTGGTGGTGAATGATCAACCATACACCGTCTTTGATTGGGTTTAACGGTGTGATGTCAACTTGTACAGGTGTGCTTCAAGTAATTAGTGGTGTATAATCAACCATACATCGTGTATGATTGGTTTTAATGGTATAAAATCAACTTGTATGTGTGTGTTTTAAGTAATTAGGGGTGTATGATCAATTATACACCATGTATGATAGGTTTTAATGGTGTAAAATCAATTTGTGTAGGTGTGTTTCAAGTAATTAGCGGTGTGTGATCAATCATACACAGAGTATGATTTGTTTTAATATTGTGAAATCAACTTATATAGGTGTGCTGCAGGTAATTAGTGGTGTTTGATCAATCATACATCGTGTATAATAGGTTTTAATGGTGTGGAATCAACTTGTATAGTGGTTTTTCAAGTAGTTATGGTGTATGATCTGTCATACATACTGTATGATTTGTTTTAATGGTGTGAAATAAACTTTATTAGGCGTGTTTCAATTAATTTTGGCGTCTGATCAGTCATACACTGTGTATGATAGGTTTTAATGGGGTGAAATCAACTTGTATAGGTGTGTTTCAAGTAATTAGTGGTATATGATCAGACACACACAGTATACGATTGGCTTTAGTGGTGTGAAATTAACTTGTATAGGTGTGTGTCAAGTAATTAGTGGTGTATGATCAATCATATACCGTGTATGATAGATTTTAATGGTGTAAAATCGACTTGTGTAGGTCTGTTTCAAGTAATTAGTAGTGTATGATCAATTATATACAGTGTATGATTTGTTTCAAGGGTGTGAAATCAACTAGTGTAATTGTGTTGCAGGTAATTAGTGGTGTATGATCAATAATACACAATGCATAATAGGTTTTAATGGTGTGAAATTAACTTGTACATGTGTGTTTCAAGTAGTTAGTGGTATATGATCAATCATGCACCATGTATGATAGGTTTTAATGGTCTAAAATAAACTTTTATAGATGTGTTGCCTGTAATTTGTGGCATATGATCAATCATACACCGTGTATGATAGGTTTTAACGGTGATAAATCAACTTGTATTGGTGTGGTTCGAGTAATTAGTGGTATATGATCTGTCATACACAGTTATGATTTGTTTTAATGGTGGGAAATCAACTTGTACAGGTGTGTTTTAAGTAATTATTGGTGTGTGATCAGTCATACACTGTGTACGATATGTTTTAAAGGTATGAAATTAACTTGTATAGGTGTGTTTCAAGTAATTAGTGGTGTATGATCAGTCATTCACAGTTTATGATTGCTTTTAATGGCGTGAAATCAACTTGCATTTGTGTGCCTCCGGTAATTAGTGGCGTATGATCAATAATACACATTGTATAATAGGTTTTAATGGTGTGAAATTAACTTGTACAGGTGTGTTTCAAGTAGTTAGTGGTATATGATCAATCATACACCATGTATGATAGGTTTTAATGGCCTAAAATCAACTTTTATAGATGTGATGCAAGTAATTTGTGGCATATGATCAATCATACACCGTGTATGATAGGTTTTAATGGTGAGAAATCAACTTGTATTGGTGTCTTTTAAGTATTTAGTGGTGTATGATCAGTCATAGACAGTTATGATTTGTTTTAATGGTGGGAAATCAACTTGTATAGGTGTGTTTCAAGTAATTATTGGTGTGTGATCAGTCATACACTGTGTACGATATGTTTAAAAGGTATGAAATTGACTTGTATAGGTGTGTTTCAAGTAATTAGTGGTATATGATCAGTCTTTCGAATTTTATGATCGCTTTTAATGGCGTGAAATCAACTTGCATTGGTGTGCCTCCGGTAATTAGTGGCGTATGATCAATCATACATCGTGTATAATAGGATTTAATGGTGTAAAATCAACTTGTATAGGTGTGTTTTAAGTAGTTAGTGGTCTATTATCAATGATACACCATGTATGATAGTTTTTCATAGTGTACAATCAACTTGTACTGGTGTGTTTCAGGTAATTAGAGGTGCATGATCAGTCATACTCTGCGTATGATAGGTTTTCAAGGTGTGAAATAAACTTGAATATGTCTGTTTCTAGTAATTAGTGGTGTGTGATCAATCGTGCACAGTGTATGATTTGTTTTAATGGTGTGAAATCAACTTGTATAGGTGTGTTGCGGGTAACTAGTGGTGTATGATCAATCATACACTGTGTATAATAGGTTTCAATGGTGTGGAATGAACTTGTATAGATCTGTTCCAAGTGGTTAGTTGTTTATGATCAGTCGTACACGGTGTATGATTTGTTTTAATGAAGCGAAATAAACTTGTATGGGTGTGTTTCTAGTAATTATTTGTGTATAATCAATCATACATCATGTATAATAGGTTTTAATGGTGTGAAATCAACTTGTACAGTTGTGTTTCAAGTAGTTAGTGGTATATGATCAATCGTGCACCTTGTAAGATATGTTTTAATGGTGTAAAATCAACTTGTATTGGTGTGCTTCAAGTAAATAGTGGCGTTTAATCAATCATACACCGTGTATGATAGGTTTTTATGGTGTGAAATCAACTTGTATTGGTGTGTTTCCAGTAATTAGTGGTGTATGATCAGTCATACACAGTTATGATTTGTTTTAATGGTGGAAAATCAACTCGTACTGGGGTGTTTCAAGTGATTATTGGTGTGTGATCAGTCATACACTGTGCACGATATGTTTTAAGGGTGTGAAATAAACTAGTATAGGTGTGTTTCAAGTAGTTAGTAGTGTATGACCAGTCGCACACAATGTATGATCGGTCATAAACAATGTAAGATTGGTATAATGGCGTGAAATCAACTTGCATAGATGTCTTTCAAGTAGTTAGTGGTGTATGATCAGCCACACAGAGTGTAGAATAGGTTTTTATTGCGGAAAATCAACTTGTATAGGTGTGTTTTAAGTAGTTAGTGGTATATTATCAATCATATACCATGTATGATAGGTTTTAATGGTGTACAATCAACATGTACTAGTGTGTTTCAAGTAATTAGAGGTGTATGATCAAACATACACCGCGTATGATAGGTTTAAAGATGTGAAATAAACTTGAATAGGTGTGTTTCTAGTAATTAGTGGTGTATGATGAATTGTGCACAGTGTATGATTTGTTTTAATGGTGTGAAATCAACTCGTATAGGAGTGTTTCAATTGAGTTGTGGTGTATGATCAATCATACACCGTGTATAATGGGTTTTAATAGTGTAAAATCAACTTGTACATGAGTGTTTCACGTAATTGGTGTCAATGATCAACCATGCACCGTGTTTGATTGAGTTTAACGGTGTGAAGCCAACTTGTATAGGTGTGCTTCAAGCAATTAGTGGTGTATAATCAACCATAAATCGTGTATGATTGGTTTTAATGGTGTAAAATCAACTTGTATGCGTAAGTTTTAAGTAATTAGGGGTGTATGATCAATCATACACCATGTATGATAGGTTCTAATGGTGTAAAATCAATTTGTATAGGTGTATTTCAAGTAATTAGCGGTGTGTGATCAATCATACACAGAGTGTGATTTGTTTTAATGGTGTGAAATCAACTTGTATAGGTGTGTTGCAGGTAGTTAGTGGTGTATGATCAATCATACACCGTGTATAATAGGTTTTAATGGTGTGGAATCAACTTGTATAGTGGTTTTTCAAGTAGTTACTGGCGTACGATCTGTCACACATACTGTATGATTTGTTTTGATGGTGTGAAATAAACTTGATTAGGCGTGTTTCAATAATTTATTGGTGTCTGATCAGTCATACACTGTGTATGATAGGTTTTAATGGGGTGAAATCAACTTGTATAGGTGTGTTTCAAGTAATTAGTGGTATATGATCAGTCATGCACAGTATATGATTGGCTTTAGTGGTGTGAAATTAACTTGTATAGGTGTGTTTCAAGTAATTAGTGGTGTATGATCAATCATACACCATGTATGATAGATTTTAATGGTGTAAAATCGACTTGTGTAGGTGTGTTTCGAGTAATTAGTGGTGTATGATCAATCATATACAGTGTATGATTGGTTTCAATGGTGTGAAATCAACTTGTGTAATTGTGTTGCAGGTAATTGGTGGTGTATGATCAACCATACACTGTGTATAATAGGTTTTAATGGTGTGAAGTCAACTTGTACAGGTGTGTTTCAAGTAGTTAGTGATATATGATCAATCATACACCATGTGTGGTAGGTTTTAATGGTCTAAAATCAACTTTTATAGGTGTGTTGCAAGTAATTTGTGGTGTACGATCAATCATACGCTGTGTATGATAGGTTTTAATGGTGAAAAATCAACTTGTATTGGCGTGTTTAAAGTAATTAGTGGTGTATGATCAGTCATACACAGTTATGATTTGTTTTAATGGTGGGAAATCAACTTGTATAGGTATGTTTCAAGTAATTATTTTTGTGTGATCAGTCATACACTTTGTACGATATGTTTCAAAGGTGTAAAATCAACTTGGATAGGTGAGTTTCAAGTAATTAGTGGTGTATGATCCGTCATTCACAGTGTATGATTGGTTTTAATGGGGTAAAATCAACTTGTATCGGCGTGTCTCCCGTAATTAGGTGTGTACGATCAATCATACACCGTGTATAATAGGTTTTAATTGTGTAAAATCAACTTGTACTGGTGTGTTTCAAGTAATTAGAGGTGCATGATCAGTCATACACTGCGTATGATAGGTTTTAAAGGTGTGAAATAAACTTGAATATGTCTGTTTCTAGTAATAAGTGGTGTATGATCAATCGTGCACAGTGTATGATTTGTTTAAATGGTGAAAAATCAACTTGTATAGGTGTGTTGCAGGTAACTAGTGGTGTATGATCAATCATACACTGTGTATAATAGGTTTCAATGGTGTGGAATGAACTTGTATAGATCTGTTCCAAGTAGTTAGTTGTTTATGATCAGTCGTACACGGTGTATGATTTGTTTTAATGAAGCGAAATAAACTTGTATGGGTGTGTTTCTAGTAATTATTTGTGTATAATCAATCATACATCATGTATAATAGGTTTTAATGGTGTGAAATCAACTTGTACAGTTGTGTTTCAAGTAGTTAGTGGTATATGATCAATCGTGCACCTTGTAAGATATGTTTTAATGGTGTAAAATCAACTTGTATTGGTGTGCTTCAAGTAATTGGTGGCGTTTAATCAATCATACACCGTGTATGATAGGTTTTTATGGTGTGAAATCAACTTGTATTGGTGTGTTTCAAGTAATTAGCGGTGTATGATCAGTCATACCCAGTTATGATTTGTTTTAATGGTGGAAAATCAACTTGTACTGGGGTGTTTCAAGTGATTATTAGTGTGTGATCAGTCATACACTGTGCACGATATGTTTTAAAGGTGTGAAATAAACTAGTATAGGTGTATTTCAAGCAGTTAGTAGTGTATGATCAGTCACACACAATGTATGATCGGTCATAAACAATGTAAGATTGGTATAATGGCGTGAAATCAACTTGTATACGTGTCTTTCAAGTAGTTAGTGGTGTATGATCAGTCATACAGAGTATAGAATAGGTTTTTATTGCGGAAAATCAACTTGTATAGGTGTGTTTTAAGTAGTTAGTGGTATATTATCAATCATATACCATGTATGATAGGTTTTAATGGTGAACAATCAACATATACGGGTGTGTTTCAAGTAATTAGAGGTGTATGATCAAACATACACCGCGTATGATGGGTTTAAAGATGTGAAATAAACTTGAATAGGTGTGTTTCTAGTAATTAGTGGTGTATGATGAATTGTGCACAGTGTATGATTTGTTTTAATGGTGTGAAATCAACTCGTATAGGAGTGTTTCAATTGATTTGTGGTGTATGATCAATCATACACCGTGTATAATGGGTTTTAATAGTGTAAAATCAACTTGTACATGAGTGTTTCACGTAATTGGTGTCAATGATCAACCATGCACCGTGTTTGATTGAGTTTAACGGTGTGAAGCCAACTTGTATAGGTGTGCTTCAAGCAATTAGTGGTGTATAATCAACCATAAATCGTGTATGATTAGTTTTAATGGTGTAAAATCAACTTGTATGCGTAAGTTTTAAGTAATTAGGGGTGTATGATCAATTATACACCATGTATGATAGGTTCTAATGGTGTAAAATCAATTTGTATAGGTGTATTTCAAGTAATTAGCGGTGTGTGATCAATCATACACAGAGTGTGATTTGTTTTAATGGTGTGAAATCAACTTGTATAGGTGTGTTGCAGGTAGTTAGTGGTGTATGATCAATCATACACCGTGTATAATAGGTTTTAATGTTGTGGAATCAACTTGTATAGTGGTTTTTCAAGTAGTTAATGGCGTACGATCTGTCACACATACTGTATGATTTGTTTTGATGGTGTGAAATAAACTTGATTAGGCGCGTTTCAATAATTTATTGGTGTCTGATCAGTCATACACTGTGTATGATAGGTTTTAATGGGGTGAAATCAACTTGTATAGGTGTGTTTCAAGTAATTAGTGGTATATGATCAGTCATACACAGTATATGATTGGCTTTAGTGGTGTGAAATTAACTTGTATAGGTGTGTTTCAAGTAATTAGTGGTGTATGATCAACCATACACCATGTGTGATAGATTTTAATGGTGTTAAATCGACTTGTGTAGGTGTGTTTCGAGTAATTAGTGGTGTATGATCAATCATATACAGTGTATGATTGGTTTCAATGGTGTGAAATCAGCTTGTGTAATTGTGTTGCAGGTAATTGGTGGTGTATGATCAATTATACACTATGTATAATAGGTTTTAATGGTGTGAAGTCAACTTGTACAGGCGTGTTTCAAGTAGTTAGTGATATATGATCAATCATACACCATGTGTGGTAGGTTTTAATGGTCTAAAATCAACTTTTATAGGTGTGTTGCAAGTAATTTGTGGTGTATGATCAATCATACGCTGTGTATGATAGGTTTTAATGGTGAAAAATCAACTTGTATTGGCGTGTTTAAAGTAATTAGTGGTGTATGATCAGTCATACACAGTTATGATTTGTTTTAATGGTGGGAAATCAACTTTATAGGTATGTTTCAAGTAATTATTTGTGTGTGATCAGTCATACACTGTGTACGATATGTTTCAAAGGTGTAAAATCAACTTGGATAGGTGTGTTTCAAGTAATTAGTGGTGTATGATCCGTCATTCACAGTGTATGATTGGTTTTAATGGCGTAAAATCAACTTGTATCGCCGTGTCTCCCGTAATTAGGTGTGTATGATCAATCATGCACCGTGTATAATAGGTTTTAATGGTGTAAAATCAACTTGTACTGGTGTGTTTCAAGTAATTAGAGGTGCATGATCAGTCATACACTGCGTATGATAGGTTTTAAAGGTGTGAAATAAACTTGAATATGTCTGTTTCTAGTAATTAGTGGTGCATGATCAATCGTGCACAGTGTATGATTTGTTCTAATGGTGTGAAATCAACTTGTATAGGTGTGTTGCGGGTAACTAGTGGTGTATGATCAATCATACACTGTGTATAATAGGTTTCAATGGTGTGGAATGAACTTGTATAGATCTGTTCCAAGTGGTTAGTTGTTTATGATCAGTCGTACACGGTGTATGATTTGTTTTAATGAAGCGAAATAAACTTGTATGGGTGTGTTTCTAGTAATTATTTGTGTATAATCAATCATACATCATGTATAATAGGTTTTAATGGTGTGAAATCAACTTGTACAGTTGTGTTTCAAGTAGTTAGTGGTATATGATCAATCGTGCACCTTGTAAGATATGGTTTAATGGTGTAAAATCAACTTGTATTGGTGTGCTTCAAGTAATTAGTGGCGTTTAATCAATCATACACCGTGTATGATAGGTTATATGGTGTGAAATCAACTTGTATTGGTGTGTTTCAAGTAATTAGTGGTGTATGATCAGTCATACACAGTTATGATTTGTTTTAATGGTGGAAAATCAACTTGTACTGGGGTGTTTCAAGTGATTATTGGTGTGTGATCAGTCATACACTGTGCACGATATGTTTTAAAGGTGTGAAATAAACTAGTATAGGTGCGTTTCAAGTAGTTAGTAGTGTATGACCAGTCGCACACAATGTATGATCGGTCATAAACAATGTAAGATTGGTATAATGGCGTGAAATCAACTTGTATACATGTCTTTCAAGTAGTTAGTGGTGTATGATCAGCCACACAGAGTGTAGAATAGGTTTTTATTTCGGAAAATCAACTTGTATAGGTGTGTTTTAAGTAGTTAGTGGTATATTATCAATCATATACCATGTATGATAGGTTTTAATGGTGTACAATCAACATGTACTGGTGTGTTTCAAGTAATTAGAGGTGTATGATCAAACATACACCGCGTATGATAGGTTTAAAGATGTGAAATAAACTTGAATAGGTGTGTTTCTAGTAATTAGTGGTGTATGATGAATTGAGCACAGTGTATGATTTGTTTTAATGGTGTGAAATCAACTCGTATAGGAGTGTTTCAATTGATTTGTGGTGTATGATCAATCATACACCGTGTATAATGGGTTTTAATAGTGTAAAATCAACTTGTACATGAGTGTTTCACGTAATTGGTGTCAATGATCAACCATGCACCGTGTTTGATTGAGTTTAACGGTGTGAAGCCAACTTGTATAGGTGTGCTTCAAGCAATTAGTGGTGTATAATCAACCATAAATCGTGTATGATTGGTTTTAATGGTGTAAAATCAACTTGTATGCGTAAGTTTTAAGTAATTAGGGGTGTATGATCAATCATACACCATGTATGATAGGTTCTAATGGTGTAAAATCAATTTGTATAGGTGTATTTCAAGTAATTAGCGGTGTGTGATCAATCATACACAGAGTGTGATTTGTTTTATTGGTGTGAAATCAACTTGTATAGGTGTGTTGCAGGTAGTTAGTGGCGTATGATCAATCATACACCGTGTATAATAGGTTTTAATGGTGTGGAATCAACTTGTATAGTGGTTTTTCAAGTAGTTACTGGCGTACGATCTGTCACACATACTGTATGATTTGTTTTGATGGTGTGAAATAAACTTGATTAGGCGTGTTTCAATAATTTATTGGTGTCTGATCAGTCATACACTGTGTATGATAGGTTTTAATGGGGTGAAATCAACTTGTATAGGTGTGTTTCAAGTAATTAGTGGTATATGATCAGTCATACACAGTATATGATTGGCTTTAGTGGTGTGAAATTAACTTGTATAGGTGTGTTTCAAGTAATTAGTGGTGTATGATCAATCATACACCATGTATGATAGATTTTAATGGTGTAAAATCGACTTGTGTAGGTGTGTTTCGAGTAATTAGTGGTGTATGATCAATCATATACAGTGTATGATTGGTTTCAATGGTATGAAATCAACTTGTGTAATTGTGTTGCAGGTAATTGGTGGTGTATGATCAACCATACACTATGTATAATAGGTTTTAATGGTGTGAAGTCAACTTGTACAGGTGTGTTTTAAGTAGTTAGTGATATATGATCAATCATACACCATGTGTGGTAGGTTTTAGTGGTCTAAAATCAACTTTTATAGGTGTGTTGCAAGTAATTTGTGGTGTATGATCAATCATACGCTGTGTATGATAGGTTTTAATGGTGAAAAATCAACTTGTATTGGCGTGTTTAAAGTAATTAGTAGTGTATGATCAGTCATACACCGTTATGATTTGTTTTAATGGTGGGAAATCAACTTGTATAGGTATGTTTCAAGTAATTATTTGTGTGTGATCAGTCATACACTGTGTACGATATCTTTCAAAGGTGTAAAATCAACTTGGATAGGTGTGTTTCAAGTAAGTAGTGGTGTATGATCCGTTATTCACAGTGCATGATTGGTTTTAATGGCATAAAATCAACGGGTATCGGTGTGTCTCCCGTAATTAGGTGTGTATGATCAATCATACACCGTGTATAATAGGTTTTAATGGTGTAAAATCAACTTGTATAGGTGTGTTTTAAGCAATTAGTGGTATATTATCAATCATACACCATGTATGTTAGGTTTTAATGGTGTACAATCAACTTGTACTGGTGTGTTTCAAGTAATTAGAGGTGTGTGATCAAACATACACTGCGTATGATAGGTTTTGAAGATGTGAAATAAACTTGAATAGGTGTGTTTCTTGTAATTAGTGGTGTATGATCAATCGTGCACAGTGTATGATTTGTTTTAATGGTGTGAAATCAACTCGTATAGGTGTGTTTCAAGTGATTAGTGTTGTATGATCAATCATACACCGTGTATGATGGGTTTCAATAGTGTGAAATCAACTTGTACAGGAGTGTTTCACGTAATTGGTGGTGAATGATCGACCATACACCGTCTTTGATTGGGTTTAACGGTGTGATGTCAACTTGTATGGGTGTGCTTCAAGTAATTAGTGGTGTATAATCAACCATACATCGTGTATGGTTGGTTTTAATGGTATAAAATCAACTTGTATGTGTGTGCTTTAAGTAATTAGGGGTGTATGATCAATTGTACACCGTGTGTGATAGGTTTTAATGGTGTAAAGTCAACTTGTATAGGTGTGTTTCAAGTAATTAGAGGTGTGTGATCAATCATACACAGTGTATGATTTGTTTTAATGGTGTGAAATCAATTTGTATAGGTGTGTTGCAGGTAATTAGTAGTGTATGATCAATCATACACCGTGTCTAATAGGTTTTAATGGTGTGGAATCAACTTGTATAGGTGTTTTTCAAGTAGTTAGTGGTGTATGATCAGTCATACATACTGTATGATTTGTTTTAATAGTGTGAAATAAACTTGAATAGGTGTGTTTCAAGTAACTATTGGTGTCTGATCTATCATACACTGTGTATGATATGTTTTGATGGTTTGAAATCAACTTGTATATGTGTGTTGCAAGTAATTAGTGGTATATGATCAGTCATACATAGTATATGATTGGCTTTAGTGGTGTGAAATTAACTTGTATAGGTTTGTTTCAAGTAATTAGTGGTGTATGATCAATCATACACCATGTATGATAGATTTTAATGGTGTAAAATCGACTTGTGTAGGTGTGTTTCTAGTAATTAGTGATGTATGATCAATCATATACAGTGTATGATTTGTTTCAATGGTGTGAAATCAACTTTTATAATAGTGTTGCAGGTAATTAGTGGTGTATGATCAATCATACACTATGTATAATAGGTTTTAATGGAGTGAAATCAGCTTGTACAGGTGTATTTCACGTAGTTGGTGGTATATGATCAATCATACACCATGTATGATAGGTTTTAATGGTCTAAAATCCACTTTTATAGGTGTGTTGCAAGTAATTTGTGGTGTATGATCAATCATACACCTTCTATGATAGGTTTTAATGGTGTAAAATCAACTTATATTGGTGTGTTTCAAGTAATTTGTGTTGTATGATCAGTCATACACAGTTATGATTTGTTTTAATGGTGGGAAATCAACTTGTATAGGTGTGTTTCAAGTAATTATTGGTGTGTGATCAATCATACACTGTGTACGATATGTTTTAAAGGTGTGAAATCAACTTGTATGGGTGTGTTTCAAGTAATTAGTGGTGTATGATCAGTCATTCACAGTGTATGATTGGTTTTAATGACGTGAAATCAACTTGTATAGGTGTGTCTCCAGTAATTGGTGGTGTATGATCAATCATACACCATGTATAATAGGTTTTAATGATGTAAAATCAACTTGTATAGGTGTGCTTTAAGTAGTTACTGGTATATTATCAATCATGCACCATGTATGATAGGTTTTCATGGTGTACAATCCACTTGTACTGGTGTGATTTAAGTAATTAGAGGTGTATGATCAATCATACACCGCGTATGATGGGTTTTAAATGAAAAAGGTAAATGCCAGAATAAAAAGATACACAAAGGTTTTTATAGTAGTTCACTTCCAAACCGGAAGTTAGTCCACTTCTCAAGTGACTACTCCTTGTCACTTGAGCTATTAACTAAGCTTGATGGTCCTTTTTAAAGACAAGCTCAAGATCCAACCTTTACAATCAATTTTTATATACATAGGCTCAATACCAACTTTTTACAACCGATCCTTTTGTAATAATAGGCTCAGGATCCAACCTTTACAATGAAATGAATTAAAGCAATGGAAGAATTAAGGCACTCAAATTATTCACTCTTTCAAGAGTGATTTGACACTAGATGAAGCTTAGTCAAAGTTAAGGATATGCCAATTAAGCTCAATGATCAACAATAAATAGAACTAGTGGTGCTCCAAAAAAATTCAAGAAAAACAGAAGATCAAAACGTTAAAGAGCAAGTAGAACATAAGAACTTTTGGTGAATAAAAGCTTGAAGAATTAATTATTTTGTCAAAGAATTTAAGCCCTATTCATAGGCTAAAAGGACATAGGAGCCGTCGGGAAACTTTTAAAACAAATAGGAAAGAAATCGGAGCTAAAATGTAGCCGTTAGAGCTGTCGCAGGGCTGTGTGTCGACACACAACTACTTCAATTGGCTACTGTATGTCTGTGTGTTGACACCTGCCTTCTCTGCGTCAACACTCAGCATGCCTAGGTGGATTTGTACATTTTTAATCAATTAGCTTGTTTTACCATATTAGCTAAGTAAATTGATTGATTAATTGATTTTCACACTAGCTTAATTTTTGAATTAATTTTCTCATTTACTTGTTTCATGATTGATTAAATGAATCAAGCCAAATAATCATCCATATAAATTTAGATTTGATCATGCTTTTCAAGATACCAATCTTGAAAAATATTTTCATTGACAAACTAGATTGGTTAAAATTTTGGCTTGAATATATTTCAAATAAAATTTGAAAATCAAATTTATTAGAGCATCGCATATCAATATTGAGATTTTGACTTAATTGATATATCCCAATCCTAAGTCCTAGAAAATAGAAATAAATGACTTTGAAGCGTTGGACTTGGATCACGTTCTCTTTAATTTTGATGAATCTTCTCTTCAACTTTGATATCTTTTCGTTTTGATTCATTATTTTAGAAAGCTTAGTATCAACATGATTAGCCTTGGTTTTTTTCCTAACTTTCTTATGCGTCACTTAGAAACAAAATTAGAATAATTTAAACACAATGACTCACTAAATGATTATCATCAAAATTAGAATAAAAGTGGCTTTAGGGCTAACAATCTCCCCCTTTTTTATGATACAAACATTTGGTGTTTTCTCTTGATAAAATGAAAGTTGAAGTATAGAATTCACCAAAAAAATATTGAATATTCAAATCATCTAATTCTCACTTCCTATCAAGTCAACATGTACAGAGTTCAAACTCAATTGTCTCCCCCCATGTTGATGCACTATAGGAATTATATATTCAATATGTTAACATCATCATCATGCTTAATATTTCATAATCAAACACAAACTTCATGCCATGATAGATGTATTCTAAAGGTTGGATGTTCAATTAACTTACACCTAGCATCAACTTTTATAACATGAATCCAATAAACATGAATCAACTAAGCACCAATTTCTCTCTCCCTTTGTCAGCAACAAAAAGAGAATAAATCAATTCAATGCAATGTGTTTGATATTTCTCTCTGTTCATGATATAACGCGCATTTTGAAAACGAAATATTTGTCAAATATTCAAACCGACATAAACAACACCAATCTCTCTCCCCTTTTGTCATCAACAAAAAGCAATAAAGGAGGGGATTTATACATTGATGTTCAAAATGTAAAAGTAGTTTTTACATATGCAGCTCGACATGTTAAAGACAATTTCACCTTTTATTTTTTTTTGTAATATAATGATTAACCCCATTTTTCTTTCTCTAATATTTCCATATGCCTGAATAAGGTGAACATGAAAAAAAAAAAAATCTTTTTTACAAAGTAAGATTTTAAACTTTAAGTTTTGCAATTCGCATAATACATTTATAACTTTGATCGAAATTAAGAACAAGAATGTGACAGGGTATTCAAGTTAAAACATCATTGGAGAGATCGAAGGTAACTCAATTTTGGTGTTTCCTTTAAACAACTAGTTTCCAAGCACTACTATCCAATAGATTGGATAAGAATACTTGGACAATTGTACGCCACCATGTTAAATCTTTGAGAGCCATTTTCAATATAACCATATGAAATTAACGTACACAAGTAATATACTTCACCATGTTAATCCTTCTTTAGTATCACCCGTTAGTTCCACATAGAGGCCTAGTAAAATTATCTAGTTGTTGATCATTTGTGGGCACAAATTTCACGACATCTCCTTTAAGCACATGATCATGAATGATGTGATGTCTACCTCTATATGATTGGTTCAAAAATGTTGAGCCGGAGGTTTGGTTAAGCATATTGTACTAGCATTACCACTCATAATAAGAGCATGATCAATATGAATGCATTAATCATCAAATTCATGCATTAACCAAGATATTTTAGCACAATGACGCACATAAGTAATGTATTTGACCTTTATGAAGGATGAGGCAATATTCTTTAACCATGGCACTAAGGCATGACCAATAAATTGGCAGGTTCCACAATTCGATTTCAAGTCCACTTTGAAACAAGTAAAATTCACATCATTATATTAAACTAGATCTAGGAAATCACACTTGGATAGAAGAATTCTAAGTACCAACTAGGCATCAAAAAAAATTCTCACATAACATTATTGCGATTCTTTTTAGACATGTACGAAATCAACCACATACGCACACATTAAACAAGATATCAAGTCTATTCGTGGAATGGCAAACAAGGGATCGAATCATTCCTCTATTTAGCTTTTTGATCCACTTTTTTTTCTTTTTTCATCCATGTATGACTTGATGTTGAGCTCATTAGAGTTGCAATAGCTTTTGAAATTTTCCATGCCAAATTTCTTAAGCACTTGATGTACTTGGTTTGTTTGAAGAAAATTTCCTATTTGCTTTGCTTCACTTGCAATCCTAGGAAGTAGTTGATTTCTCTCATCGTACTTATTTTAAATTCCTTACTCACAAGATTTGCAAATTCTTCACAACAAGATGGGTTAGTAGTACCAAGCACTATATTATCAACATGAATTTGCACAATGAGAGCATCATTTTTAGAGTGTTTGATGAAAAGTGTTGAGCCAACCTTTCCTCTTGAGAATCCATTTTGCATTACAAAAGAACTCAATCTCTTATACTAAGGTCTAGGAACTTCTTTCAATCCATAAAGATCCTTTTTGAATATAAAATATAATTGGAAAATTTGTCATCCTCAAAGCCAAGTGGTTGTTCAATATAAACTTCTTTTCTAATAAAGCCATGCACTTTTCACATCCTTTTGGAAGAGTTCAAAATTATTGAATGAAGTAAACGCACATAAGAGTCTAATAGCTTCTAATCTAACAAGGGGTTCTCTTCACAGTCCATACTTTTTTATTGGTTATAACTTTTAGCCACTATCCTTTCCTTGTTTCTTAACACATTGAGAGGTATCACCAATGATTTGACTTGTTGGGTGATCCTTCAAGAATATCCAATCACATGCAGCAAATCTTCCTCTTTGGATTCTAGATTTTTGACCTTTCATTTCAGTTCATCCATTGGAACTTTGAGTTGAGACTTTTCGTGCTCCTCGGATGAGGGTGTGATATTTGTTGGTCCGATCATTATATCATCATCAATACAAGGAATTCTAGAAGACAATTATTAGTTTCAACAAATATGACATGTATCGACTCTTCTACTACCCTTGACCTTTTATTATAGACTCTATATGTTTTGCTAGTAGGAAAATAGTCAATGAATATGCCTTCATCCATTCTTGGATCAAATTTACCAAGATTCATGTTACCATAGTAGTGGATGAAGCATTTACACCCAAATGGTATGAAATATGCAATATTTTGTTTTCTTCCTTTGTAAAAGTTTGTAGGGTCTTTTCTTCAAAATAGGGCTTATCAAAGACTCATTTACAATGTACCAAGTGGCACTAATCGCTTGGCCCAAGGAGAATTTTGCAAATTGTTTTCACAAATCATGGTTCTTGCTATTTGTTCAAGAGTTCCAATTTTCCCTTTTTTTTAACTATTTCGCTTTTTTGAGGAATTTTACGAGTCCAAAGATTATAGTGGATTCCAATTTAATCACAATATTTTTTTTAAAATTGTAATTGAAACAACTTTCAATTATTTTTCATTTCTCACTTGTTTGCAAAACTCTTCGAAATTGCCAAAGGCTTCATTCTTGTGTGAAAAAAATAAACACCAAGCAAAACGAGAGTAGTCATCAATAATTACAAATCCATACAATTTTCTCTAAGGCTCAAATGTCAAGTACGATCTAACAAGTCCATATTTAAGAGTTCGAGATGCCTTGAAGTAGAAACTACATCCTTACGTTTAAATGAAGACCCCTTTTTTCATATTGAAATGCATCACGAATATGATCTTTTTCAAAAATGCTTTGATAGTTGTTAAATACGATCATTTTTCAAAGGTTTTGAAATTAAGTCCAAACTAGCATGTTCAAATCTTCTATTTCAAATCCAATTATCATTTTTATTCGAGAGACTAGAACATTTCACAAAGTTCATCCATTCAAGATCAATCATATAGACATTATCACATTCTAATTGATTAAGTAATAGTTCATTCATCTAATCATGTGTAACTACATATTGAGATGACTTAGGAATGCACATAATAATCTTTATCATATAGTAGACTAATATTCAAAAGATTATGTATAAGAACATCAACAAGTCAACCATCATCGTGCAAGGAGAAAAGTTAGGAGCAATAGTTCCAATACCAATGATTTTTTCTATTCTTCTTTTTGAATGTGAGATTTTCCCTTTCCTTGGTTTGATAGAAGTGGACTTGCATTTATCTCCGGTCATATGATTTGTGAAAGTACTACCAAAGCACTACTTTTGATCGTTGTTGTTAATCTTCAAGAACACTAATACAATTTAATGGATTTTTGGTACCCAAAATTTTTGGGGTCCTTTATTGTTAGTCTTGACAATAGGAGATCAAGATCCCTTTTGAACCCAAATCATCTTGATTTTTTCTCGAATTCTTTTTAAATGGACATTGATGCATAATATGCCCATGATCACCACAATATTGACATCTTATAGAGTTTATCGGTGGTGAGGAGGCTTTGACAAAAATTGTATTCAATTTTTCCTTTTGAGCATTTCTATTATAGCCGATTCTCTCTTTATTGTAAGTGGGTCTTTTGAGAATAGAATATTTTTTCAAGTGTTCCTTCCCCCTTGAGAAACTTACATGAAATTTTTGAGAGTTCTTTCACTTGTTCTTTCGAAGCCTTATTCTCTTGAACTAATAATTCATCTTCCTTAGATTCTTCATTTTAACTTTCATGTGAAATGAGCCTTTCTTCTAAGAATTGCTTCTCATTTATCAATGTTTCAACTTGATCATTTAGTGACTCTATTTTTGTTTTTAATGATTCATTTTCAAGTTTAAACACTAAATATTGTTTTGACTCTTTTTGTAGCTCATTTTTCATGGAAGAATATTTGTTTGTCAAATTTTCAAATGCACTATATAATTCATGAAAACTATCCATGAGCTCATTATAAGATAAATTATTCCCCTCATCTTCTTCAAGTTCTTCTTCTTCAGATTCGATGGCCATAAGACACGAATCCACTTGCTTCTCTTCACTTGTATGAGGGGATTCTTCACTGGACTCTCTTCCAAATATGGCTTTAGGTTTTTCCCAAATCTCCTTTGCGGTCTTGCTACTTTTGACATGATTAAACACATTGGGAGTAATAGCACATAAAAATTGGAAGTGAGCTTTAGCATTTTTCTCAATAAAGCTCATTTTTAAATTCATCAAGAATTGCATTTCCTTTATTCACTGAAGGAACAAAATCACAATTTTTTGGATTAGCCACAAGTGAAAATCAACAGATGTAATGAAATTTCTCATCCTAAGTTCCCAATAGAAAACGTTTTTACCATCAAAAAGTGGAGGCCTCTCAGTTGATTGACCCTTGACCAAAATAGGTGCAAAAGTTTCCACAAGGATCACTATAAGGTTATTAAACAAAAAAAAAAAAAATAATAATAAGAATACTAGCTCTGATACCAATTAAAGCCCCAAAGGGTAGCTTAAGAGGGGGTGATGTACATTATATTTTACATATTTTATTCTTCATTCTTGCGACATATTCAACTTTTACATGTGTGTTTTGTTGTAATCTAGGTACGTTTTGGCTTAGAGTGCAACGGAGCAAACAAAGGTTGAAAAGTGGAAAAATCAAGCACTATCGAGGCACAATTGAAGACTACTTTGATAAACCCGACCAGGTATGGAAAAGAATGACCAACTATGTTGTAATTCGGTAACTCAAATGGACCTCGTAGATAGTATATATATATATATATATATATATATATATATATATATATATATATATAAATATAGAGAGATAGGGGAGGGGGACAACACTCCCATGGCGCGGCCGCCGCATTATTTAAATATCGAAGACCTAATTATTTTGGGGATCTTTGCCACGCCTCCTCTCCTCCCGAAGTCGCTACGAGATCCAGGGGGTTCTCAAACACCGAAGCGCAGGTGGTCGGAGTATTAGGGGAATGAAAGCAAGGATCGACGTCAACATCAATTGGGGGAGTCTTCAAATCCTCAGTTTTATAATTATTGTTTTCTTTCTTGGATTTCATGATGTTCAGAACTCCTATGGAGGAGTAGACTTTTAGTTTAGGGATGAAGGTCGGGTAGCCGTCCGTATCCCATATTTATGTTTTATTGTAAACAATGGTTTTGTTATGTTATATACGCACACTTGTGGGGAATTTATGATTGTCGTTTGGTTTTCTTTGTGTGAGCTTGTAGCCATGTTATGATTTCCAAATTATTAGCATTAGTCTAAGAGCTTGTAGCCTAGACCATAACATAACTGGTTTTCACACGTGGTTAGAGTTGAGGTTGTACCCAACCCTCAACACAATCTTTATACAATTAGTATTTGGTTAGGAGTGACAAAGGAATTAAGTAGTGCTAATGAGATAACCTATGTTACATATAGGAGTGATATGATAGATTATGTCTTTAGACTAGTTCATTACCCTAAGCCCTAATTTAAATACTAACCCAGGCTGAGTGCTTGTAGCCTAAGCCTCCTAAACCATTGTCGTAGTAGAATATAATCATGGGATACGTGTTAAGCTACCCCAAATTCACTCCCTAAACTAATCTCAATTGAATTGACACATTTAGTTTATTTTTAGTTTTGCTATTTTAGTTAACAAATTATTTATACCAACAAAACTCGATTTCAACCGCTCATAAATAACAAAATCCAACTTAGCTCTGATTCCCTGTTGATACGACCCGTATACCCGATTTAGCTATGATGATCTCGTACGCTTGCGAGTGGACGGTTTTAAAACACACTTTAAAATCACATCAGGGGGTGAATTAGGTTCTTTCGTGACAATTGAAAAATAAAATTTATGAACCAAAAATTAGATTAAATTGAATATGAAATGAAAAATATAAAGGCAAGAAAAAAAAGATGCACGAAGGATTTTACAGGGGTTCACTTCTAACCTGGAAGTTAGTCCACTTTTCAAGTGGCTGCTCTTTGTCACTTGAGACTTTAACTAAGCTTCATGATCCTTTTTAAAACTAGACTCAGGATCCAACCTTTACAACCGGTCTTTCTATATGTAGGCTTAAGACCAACCTTTTACAATCGATCATTTTGTAACCACAGGCTCAGGATCCAACTTTTACAATGAAATGAACTAAAGAAATGGAAGAATTAAAGCACTCAAATTCTTCACTCTTTCGAGAGTGAACTGATACTAGATCAAGCTTAGCCAAAGCTAAAGATATGCCAATTAACCTCAACGATTAAAAACAAAGAGAACTAGTGACGCTTAAGAAAACTTTAAGAAAAATAGAAGATTAAAACATTAAAGTGCAAGTAGAACACAATGATGAATAAAAGCTTGAAAATTTGAATTATTTGATCAAAGAATTTAAGCCCAATTTATAGGCCAAAAAGACACAGGAGCCGTCGAGAAACTTTTAAAAAAAATTGGAAAGAAATCGGAGTTAAAATGCGGTTGTTAAAGCTGTCGTAAGGCTGTGTATTGACACACAGCTGCTTCAGTTGGCTACTGTACGTTTGTGTGTCAACAAATCCCTTCTGTGCCTCGACATTCAGAATGCCTGGGTGGATTTGAACATTTTTTATCAGCCTGATTGATGGGTTGATTTACCATATTAGCTAAGTAAATTGATTGATTAATTGATTTCCATATTAGCTCAATTTTTGAATTAATTTCCTCATTTCTTTGTTCATGATTGATTGAATGAATTAAGCTAAACAATCACCAATTTAAATTTTGATTTGATCATGCTTTTCAATATACCAATCTTGAAAAATATTTTCATTGACAAACTAGATTGGTTTAGATTTTGACTTGAATATTTTCCAAATAAAATTTAAAAATCAATTTCAAAAATATTGCAAGGACAATTTTCTTAGAGCATCACATATCAATATTGAGATTTTGACTCAGTTGATATATTCCAGTCCTAAGAAATAGAAATAAATGACTTTGTGGCGCTTGGATTTGGATCACGTTCTCTTCAATTTGGACGAATCTTTTCATAAATTTTGATCTCTTTTCCTCTTGATTCATCATCTTAGAAAACTTGGTATCGACGTGATCAGTCTTTATTTTTCCTACCTTTCTTATGAGTCACTTAGAAACAAGATTAAAACAATTTAAACACAATGAATCAATAAATGATTGTTATCATCGTAATTACAATATAAGTAGCTTTAGGACCAACACATTTGTCTTTGCCTGATAAGAAAGATTCAGTGTGGAATGGGCCTAAAAATATTACTTCTAAATCTTTCTTCTAACATCTTACGCTCATAATCATTTCCTAATTTTTCCCTCATGTTCTTACATCTGAAAGCTAAGGCACCCTTTAGAATCAAGGTTTTTTGTGGTCCTTACTTCTTAAAAAGATTTAATATTCAAGATTGCTTGTAAAAACAAAGAACATTTTGGTTGTCTCTAGGGATCTGTGTAATGCGCTTTCAAAGTAGAGAAACACAATCATTTATGTTCGGATTATGCAGTGGCTTGGGATTTGTGATGCAAAAAATTTCATAGTTTTTTACCATGTGTACGTTAATCCACAATCAGTTGAGAGTACCGTTCTAATCAAGTTCTAGGCACAAAAAAGAGGAAACAAGTTGTAAATGTTGGATCTTTGAGCCTAGTTTACCATATGCCAATTAAGCTCAATGATTAACAACAAAGAGAACTAGTGATGCTTTAGAAAACTTAAGAAAAAATAGAAGATTAAAACATTAAGGTGCAAGTAGAACACAATGATGAATAAAAGCTTGAAAAATTGAATTATTTCATCAAAAAATTTAAGCCCTATTTATAGGCCAAAAAGACATAGGAGCCGTTGAAAAACTTTTAAAAAAAATTAGAAAGAAATCGGAGTTAAAATGCAGTTGTTAAAGCTATCGTAGGGCTGTGTATTGACACACAGCTGCTTCAGTTGGCTACTGTACGTTTGTGTGTCGACACATCCCTTCTGTGCCTTGACATTCAGAATGCCTGGGTGGTTTTGAACATTTTTTATTAATTAGCTTGATTGATGGGTTGATTTACCATATTAGCTAAGTAAATTGATTAATTAATTGATTTCCATATTAGCTCAATTTTTGAATTAATTTCCTCATTTGCTTTGTTCATGATTGATTGAATGAATAAAGCTAAATAATCACCAATTTAAATTTTGCTTTGATCATGCTTTTCAAAATACCAATCTTGAAAAATATTTTCATTGACGAACTAGATTGGCTTAGATTTTGACTTGAATATTTTTTGAATAAAATTTAAAAATCAATTTCAAAAATATTTCAAAGACATTTTTCTTAGAGCATCACATATCAATTTTGAGATTTTGACTGAATTGATATATTCCGATCCTAAGTCCTAAAAATAGAAATAAATGACTTTGAGGCACTTGGACTTGGATCACGTTCTCTTCAATTTAGATGAATCTTCTCTTAAATTTTGATCTCTTTTCCTCTTGATTCATCATCTCAGAAAGCTTGGCATCAACGTGATTAGCCTTGATTTTTCCTACCGTTCTTATGAGTCACTTAGAAATAAGATTAAAATAATTTAAACACAATGAATCACTAAATGATTGTTATCATCGTATTACAACATAAGTAGCTTTAGGACCAACACATTTGTCTTTGCCAGATAAGAAAGATTCAGTGTTGAATGGGTCTGAAAATATTACTTCTAAATCTTTATTCTAACATCTTGCGCTAAATCTTTATTCTAACATCTTGCGCTCGTAATCATTTCCTATTTTTTCCCTCATGTTCGTACATCTAAAAGCTAAGGCGCCCTTTAGAATCAAGGTTTTTTGTGGTCCTTACTTCTTAACAAGAATTAATATTCAAGATTGCTTGTAAAAACAAAGAACTTTTTGGTTGTCTTTAGTGATCTGTGTAATGTGCTTTCAAAGTAAAGAAACACACTCATTTATGTTCGGATTATGCAGTGGCCTAGGATTTGTGATGCAAGAAATTTCATATTTTTTTACCATATGTAGGTTAATCCACAATCAGTTGAGAGTACCGTTCTGATCAAGTTCTAGGCACGAAAAAGGGGAAACACGTTATAATGTTATTCTCAACAGGTAAGATTGGAATTCTTTGGTTCATTTGACTAAAAAGGAATGCTAGAACTTTCAAGGTCCAATATACACCAACAAATTTCTTATGTGATAAGGTGGTCTTTTAAAAATCTCTTGGCTCTAAGACCTCTGGGAGCTTCCTGGACATCGTATTGATAGATTTGCAAATGAATTAGAGGGCATTGTGTTATTAATTTTTTTAGTTTTCATTTGATGGTGGAGGGCATCTTGTTCTTAACTCTTTATATTCTTTTCTCTCAACGACATTTTTTTTTTCCGATAAAAAAGAAAAAATAAGTAAACATCATGTTCCTATTCAATTGGATAAGAACATAGGATAGCCTTGGACTGGAAACATTAAGCTCCCTCGCTCGTAGGCAACATGTTTGAAGAATAACAGTGACACATCGTTAACTATATGTATAGAAAGGGCATCATATTTTAGGAAGAACAAGAAGGGTAAAATGTTTGACAAAAGAAGCAAGAAGGGCAAAATGTTTTTTTTTTTTTTTAGATAATATTTTTGGAGAAAGAACATGAACAGGTCAACTTCATCACAGGTAATTGGAATTATGACATGGCAACCAAAAGATGACGTGATAAATGACATAGCAACCAGAAAGACCCATTTATATACTACGCTTATGCCTTTAGTATTTCCTTTTTCAAACATAATGCCCTTTGAATGATACTTTTGCCCTAGCACATATGAATTCTTCCCCACAGTAGAAAACAGTTCACCCACATATGCAGAAAATCAAACTAAGAGAACTGAAGGAAATCGCGGAGCACCTTACTACCAATATACTTGGCTCGTCTTAGGCATTCAAATAGAGCTGTCACAAAAAGTAAGCCATATGAGACAAAGAAACAGAAACAGAGAATTAACAATGAACATGAAAAATAACACTAACTCTAATCACATTGTTAGCCAGTTCTGGAGGGAAAGCTGTTTGCAGAGACGGCATAGTGCTATTGCAACCGCCCCCTAAATTTCAACCTAAGAAAGTCACAAAGCTAGGTTTTGTTAAATTGTATAAACATTATTGGTTTTCACCTATCGCCTTAAGTTTTTTTCCGAAAATTGGTTGCTTCAATTACTTGCAGATTGGACAGTCATATGGTCATTTAGGCATATCAGAAATAGCTAGAGGACAAAAATTACACGACACTGCGACAAAGAAATAGCAATCGAGAGAGAGAGATGCCCGAAGAGTTGATGCAGAGAAGAAAAAGCGGCGCAGTTGCTGACTAGGAGGAATGTGTGAGGAGATCCGCTGTGCGCACAACACGATTTTACTGCTTGCTAAGTTTATACCATGATTGTATAATTGCATTCCGCCAACAAGCTGGGACTTTCCCTTTGTGAGTAGGTCTTGGGTTGGATTGGGCTTTGTGAGTACTCCTGTTGTAGGCTCAGTCCTACTCCACGCTCAGCCTTTGACCCTATTCCACTGTGTTGGACTTGCTTTGTATATATTAATAAGGGTAAATTATATATTAGTATCCTAAGATTTGGTATATTATTTTTTTAGTCTATAAATTCTGTAAAATAATTTCTTTGTTCAGAAATTTATGTATATTTAATAAAGAAGTCTAAAAAGCAGTGTATAAGGATGAAAAATAGGCTTCGCTTTAATTATGTAAATATTTGTATTAAAAAATTATTTTTAAAAGTTTGTGGATTAAAAAATTAATACATAAAATCTTAGGTAATAATTTATGATTTATCCTAATAATAATTATAAGATTTCATAAAATTAGTATGACATTAATAATTTAACCGTTTCAATAATCTTTTTCATATGTTTTTGTGATGGTGGATTTTTGAGAAACTAGAAACTATATTTAGAAATATTTTTAAAATTTTTTTAATTTTAAGATTTTTTAATTTAAGTGAAAACTGAAAAACATAAAACTAAAAATGAAAATAAGTTATTTTCAAAACATGACTTCTAATACTTTAAAACAAAAAATTGAAGAAACAAATGTTATCAAATAATTTTTTTTTTTTTTTTCTTTGGAACATTTATGTTATCACATCAAACCCAAGTGTTTATAGGTGTTTATACGTATATAATCCTATTATATAACATCTATAATGGTAGAACCAAATGGAAATATTGAAAACTTTAACACAAAAATACCTTCATTTACAATTACAAATTTTTATAATGGTTTTTTTCCGTAGTGCCTAGGGTGGGGGATTTGAGCCCATGACAATGGTCAAAGTCTCCTAACAATGCAAAATGCATTTGTTATGTCCAAACATTAAACAACTTCTTTAAGAAGCGCTATTCTAAAAGTTAATTTTAAAAAGTAATTACAAAACGACAGTAATTCCACCACCAAGCCAAATCGACACTGTTTCTTTAGATTCTCATATCAAAATGAACTCTTTGTGTTTAAGAATGACTTAAGCAAGCTCAAAACATTTAGCTAATTTACTCGTTTAGCTAAATAAGCTAAGTTTGATCCCAATGCAACTTAAGCTCAAAGGCTCATGAGCTCGAATGAGCCAACCTCAATATTGATATATAATCGACCTATATTCGCTAAATCTGGCCAAAATAGAGCCTCAATGAGTCAATTTTGAGCCTAAATAATCTCAAGTTTATCTTACACGATCCTAAACAAGATAAGCTTAGGTTGAGGCTCGTCAAGCTAGGTTGCATCCCACTAAGTTGAGGGTATTTGATGCAACCATGCCTTAGTATGAATGGTGGCATGAGCTTCGCGAGTTGGGTATCTTGGCTGGTAGGAAGGGCGCGTGGCTAGGACTTGATCCAAGAAGACTTTAACATCAAATAGGAGAGCTTAGTATAGATTAGTTGATTCATTATTTATCTCTTTTAATTTTAGTCTTTTATTCTAGGTGAATTAGTTCCTCTATTTAAAGAATAGGAGGACTAGGGTTTTACTCATTCAATTTGTTTATCCCTTGTTTATGTGTTTCTCTCTATTCTCTGGTTGTCAGAATTGGGGTTAAAATTTTCCCCTTTGTTCTTAATTATTATAACAATAACAATTTAAAGGAAATGCCATTGAATCTTTTGTTCCCAATTTCCTTCTTATCTGCCTGCAACAGTTGGTATTAGAGCACAAAACATTTCATAGCCCGTGGGCAACAAAGATATGCTACCATTGGTGAATTTTATGAGTGAGATCTACAACGCCAATTTTTTGAGTGGATAGAAGAGAGATTCTAGCAAATTGAGCTGTGTTTGTTGAAATTGGGCACGAATCCCAATCAAACGACTATAGCTCAGCCTCAACATTCACCAGAGGTGGGACGAGAGGATGAAGACAAGGAGGCCGACCTATTAATGGTCAGACATGTTGACTTCAAGCCTAAGGCAGTAGAAGGAGATGATTGGCTTTGAGATAACATCTTCCAAATGACATGTACGATTGCAGGAAGAGTATGTCGCCTAGTCATTGATTCCAGAAGTTGTGAGAACAGAATCTCCGAGGAAGCAGTCCAGGAGCTGGGGTCAAAGATGAAGGAGCATCCGAACCCTTACAAGTTATCATGGTTCGTGAAAGGAAACAAGGTAACCATATCAAAAGGTTGTCTGGTTAACTTCTCAATTGGGGCAAAGTACTGGGACGGGCTATGGTGTGATGCGCTTATCATGGATGCATTCCACTTGTTGCTTGGACGACCATGAAAATTCGACAGAGGTGCTATCCATGATGGGAGGCAGAACACCTACAGCTTTGAATTTGAGGGAACAAAGTTAGTCTTATTGCCTGAGAAGGGCGAAGTGCCATGTTCAATGATAACCCAAATCCCCAAACTAGAGCCGCGCTCGCCAAGGAAGTTGGCGAGAACACGATGGGCAAGGATTGCCAAGAGGAAAAGGGTAAAATACTGGAAGAGGAGCCGAGTACCTTACCATAGTTGAGGGGTATTCAACACCGGTTTGATCTAGAACCGAGAGCTACCTCACCAAGTAGGTTGCATTTCGAATGAGCCTTGTGTAGTGTGAAGAGTTTAGGCGTGAATTTGAAGAGTTACTCAGAATAACTTGATTCCTCGTGCAGGTCCAGCTCTCTTTACGCCAAAGAAAGATGAAACCTAGCGGATGTGCTTCGACAGCAAAGCCATAAACAAGATCATGGTGCATTATCGATTTTTCATGCCGAGATTGGGGCACTTACCTACGAACAATATGTCAGAGAGGGACGACCGCCTAGTGAATCACTTTTGTAAGGGTTTATGAAAGATGGCGAATACCTCTCTAGCCTTTTAACTTTTTTCTTCGCCAATGGAAGGCCATACTAAAGTAACTAGCAGAATATTGGGTAACCTTCTTCAATGCCCTGATTCCAAGAACATTAAGGGATGGGAGCAAAATTTGTGTGAAGTCGAGTTCACTTACAACAGCTCGGTAACCCAATGCACAGGACTTCCACCATTCCAGATTGCCTATGACTTCATCCTTCGAACACCGATAAACCTTGCACTGGATCTGAATCTTATTCACCCAAATGACAAGGCGGAGGACTCCATCTCCAACCATCAGGAGAAACATGAGAAGACTCGAGCATGGTTGCTTAGGGCATGCGCCACCTACAAGATGGCGCGAAGGACTTCTAGCATGTCCTTTACCTAGCGAAGAATGATCTGGATGAATTGACACCAAATTCGAGGCTATTTCTTTCCGAGTTGGGGAGGATGATGCAGCCATAACTTAGTATGAATGGCGAGCTGAGCTCGGCGAGTTGGAGGGGGGCACGACTAGGACTTGATCCGTGAAGAATTTAACACCAATTAGTAGAGTTTAATTTATCTCTGTTAATTTTATTCTTTAATTCTAGGTGAATTAACTCCTCTATTTACAGAAGAGGAAGACTATGTTTATAATGTTCGGGGTTAGTGTGCTTATTCTTCTTATTTGAGTTCTGTATGAGGTGGGGTTTGTTAGAATGAGCTGAACTCAAGCTCTAGCTACACTCCAGAATTGATATTGCCCACAAGATTAAACAAATGGTTAGAGAGGCCCGTGGGGTAACCCACATGGGACCTCTCCGACGCACAAGTTGGTATCAATCTCATAGAATAATAACAGGGTAGGTAATAACAGCTCCTTAGGTAAAATAAGCATAAAATACTTAGATTAAGAGAAGGAGGAAGCTAGAACGATTATTACTTTTGGGAGATGATCATTGAAGAAGAAGATGGGAGGCATGAGAAAAGGAGGCTTGTAATGTTCGCCTTCCTCCGCCTTTTCTTGCTTCCTCCCCCTTTTCCTTTTGTGGATGTGGATGAGGATTCTTTCATCATCCTCACCCTCTTCTTTCCCTTTCTTTTTGTAGAAAGGCGAGGGGAGGTGCAAAAAAGGAGGGGGCCACATGTCACTCCGTGTCAATTAGTCTATCCGGTATTTTCGTGTTTGGTTTTCTAATTTAAATCTAGTTTATTATTATCTAATTTCTATTGGTTAATTACCTACTTATTATACTCATAGCATCGAGGAAACAAGTACCGGGCGAGTAGGTATTGGGCGTGTAAATCAAAATAGGTATAACCTTTAATCCTTTTTTAATTAGCGGATCCATATAAATTATTTACCTAGCAAGCTACGTACTATATTATAAATAGACTAGAGCTTTGTTCATTCAATTTGTTAGATTTTATCTATTATTGATGTGTTTCTCTCTATTCTCGAGGTGTGGGAATTAGAGTTAAACTTTTTTCCTTTGTTCTTAATTGTTTTAGTAATAAGAATTTAAAGGAAGGCCGTTGAACCTTTCATTTCTAATTTCTTTCTTATTTACACTGCATCAATATCTCGATATTTTGATGGGTTTATCTTTATTTTAATGTTTTTGAGCTTCAAGACGATCTCAATCTGATCCAAAGGTTGGCAAGGCAAGAATCAAGGCTCACGAGGTTGGGGTTAGCTTGGCTCCTTTACATGCCAATTGTGGTGACTTTGTTCCCAAGAATTCTACATACATGTTGATTGGTTCAAATTAATATCAAAATAGATTGAACTAAGATGAAAATTCATGATGGTATAAATATTGGTCCAATGGTACTAGTCATATTTAGTCTAGACGGTTATTGTGATACCTTAAATATGTTAAATATTCTAAATCATATCTGTTTATGGGGTTTTTAGTTGGGTTCTTGGAGGTGGAACGAGACTCGAGTTCCTTGTCTTGTTTGTGAGGCCCTCCCCCCTATTTATAGGGAAGATATGAGTATTCCCCAGGCAGTGACAGGGTTTACCGCCCTGTCCCCCCATATGACTGAGGTATTAATGCCTTCTAGATGCGCAACCTCCTGAATGAGAATATGAAGGGAGTGATGATAGTTCTTGGGCCTCATACCGCCTGGGGGTAGTTAGGGAAGAGGATGGTAATGGCTCCTAGGCTTATTACTGTCCTAGGATAGTCATGTGGGGAGGCGGTAGTGGCTCCCGGGCTCGTTACCGTCCCGGGGTAGCCATGTGGGGAGGCGGCAGTGGCTCCTGGGCCTGTTACCGTCCCAGGGTAGATACGTGGGGAGGCGGTAGTGGCTCCTGGGCTCGTTACTATCCCAGGATAGCCATGTGGGGAGACGGTAGTTGCTCCTGGGCTCGTTACCGCCTAGGTGTCACTTTTATATTAACCAGTTAGTCTCTCCACTTTGAGGTCAAAGTTTCTTTGCCCTCAAAGTACATAAATACCCCTCTACTCCCCCCATTTGAGATATCCCTTTCTTTTTCAAATCTTCTTTTTTAATACTTTAACCATGGAAGATGTCACTAGTGAAATGTAGCTTGGCTTCCCGCCAAGTCTCTTTTAAGATTTCCGTGTGTGTCCTCATGGTTTCATGGTTTGCTTAGTGATCATGAATTTGTTACAAAACAGTCCTTTCATACACTCAACCGTGATGCTGACGGGGTCTTGTTACAACCGGAAGGCGAGTTTTCCAGCGACAGTTTAGGGGAATTTTCATTTGCCGGCAATTTTTCCCCAATCGTGCCGCCGGAGTTACTGGAAGTGTTGACAGACAACATTAGGGTTCTCGGTGTTCAGGGTGGTTTAGTACTATACCGCGATTACAATCTCTCAAAGCTATTTGTATGTAATCTGGCTCTGGGCGTGCGTCAGCCATTACCACTACCCGAGGGCATCCTGATGGATTGCTTGGATGTTCCCCTGAACCTAGTGTTTGGTTGTTTTGACTCTACCCAGCAGTTGGGCCTTTATCTCTTCTTTATGGTGATGGACTTATCTTACCCATGCTACGGCTTTTGGCCTAATGAGTACCAAGTTTATTTTTGGCAAGGTGACTGGAATTTGTTGGGAGGCCTCAACGTGGGTCCTCGGAATGTTTGCATTAAGGATCATGTTTGTCTGTGTGGGGAGCTTTTCTTCTTGTCTGACTCGGCCATTATATTGATGGCCCTAATAACCGTCCCTACATAGTCTATTGGAACACTGAGACGGGAGCCTCTCATCATTTGACCCTCCCCGACATAATTTGGGACAACTTGTCCACTTGTGGGGAGGCCAGAATTGCTAAATGGTGGGGAGTGGCAACGGGACCGCCTATTCTGTGCTTGGTTACTCTTTGGAGCCCGGTTTTTACCATCTGGACGCTAACCGACGGGGGGGATCCCTCCTCTTGGGTAATGCGGGATCGATTATTCGTCCGACTGCCATGGTCTGGGGGCAGATGAGACCCGGCTATCACAGGTTTTTCCGTGTCAAAAGAACATATCATATTTACGGCGCATAACCAGGTGTTTTAATGTGCGCTCCAAGGCGAACATCATGGCCGTGCCGTCTTCTTGGTACATCACAAGGGGGAGTACCATACTCTGCTGTTTCCCTATTCGGGATCTTTATTTCGTTGTGGGAATGATCCCATGGCTCCCCATCACCCGTTTGAGCAGGTCAAGGTGATTGCAGGAGGACGTTTTTAGAACCTTTTTGTACGTTGCTCTTAGCGTTGTAATTGTGTGAACGACATCTTAATGTAAAGACGTTTTGTTGTAAAATATATGTATACTCTTGTTATATGTAAATTTTAGGACTTTTACTTGTATTCTCGTCAAGGTTTGTTACTTTGTTGTACCTGCTTATGTTTGCGTGAGCTTATTACCGGCCCTATGTTAGTTGAAATGTAAATAACCGCCCCAGTGTTAGATGGGGCACGCAACTGCGAGCTCTCAAGCAGATGAGAGTTTACCGCTTGTCCCTGATGTTTGGTGGGACATACACAACCGCCCTGGTGTTAGATGGGGCACACAACCTCGGCTTCTCAAGCTGGTGAGAGTTTACCGCCTGTCCCTGATGTTAGGTGGGACATACACAACCGCCCCGGTGTTAGATGGGGCATAGAATCGTGGTCTCTCAAGCCGGTAAGAGTTTACCGCCTGTCCCAGATGTTAGGTGGGACATACATAACCGCCTCGGTGTTAGATGGGGCACACAATCGCGGTCTCTCAAGCTGGTGAGAGTTTACCGCCAGTCCCTGATCTTAGGTGGGACATACACAACCGCCCCGGTGTCAGATGGGGAACGCAACCGCGGGCACTCAAGCTGGTGAGAGTTTACCGCCAGTCCCTGATGTTAGGTGGGACATACACAACCGCCCTGGTGTTATCTACTCGGTTTCATAAGCGGCACCGAGACCTTCGCATTAGGTGAAAGCTAGGCGGTCCCTTCACTTTAGGTGAAGGGTAACCGCCCCCCTTCCTCTTGCTCTTCTTGAGCAAGAGAACCAAGCCCCCATTGTCTAAGGGACTTAGCATACCGAGGCCTTCACATTAGGTGAAAGCCTGGCGGTCGCTTCACTTTAGGTGAAGGGTAACCGCTCCCCTTCCTCTTGCTCTTCTTGAGCGAGAGAACCAAGCCCCCATTGTGTAAGGGACTTAGCATACCGAGGCCTTCACATTCGGTGAAAGCCAGGCGGTCCCTTCACTTTAGGTGAAGGGTAACCGCCCCCCCTCCTCTTGTTCTTCTTCAGCAAGAGAACCAAGCCCCCATTGTCTAAGAGACTTAGCATACCGAGGCCGTCACATTTGGTGAAAGCAAGGCGGTCCCATCACTTTAGGTGAAGGGTAACCGCCCCCCCTCCTCTTGTTCTTCTTGAGCAAGAGAACCAAGCCCCCACTGTCCAAGGGACTTAGCATACCGCGGCCTTCACATTAGGTGAAAGCCAGGCGGGCTCTTCACTTTAGGCGAAGGGTAATCGCCCCCATTCCTCTTGCTCTTCTTAAGCAAGAGAACCAAGCCCCCATTGTCTCAGGGACTTAGCATACATAGGCCTTCACATTAGGGGAAAGCCCGGCGGTCCCTTCACTTTAGGTGAAGGGTAACCGCCCCCATTCCTCTTGCACTTCTTGAGCAAGATAACCAAGCCCCCATTGTTTAAGGGACTTAGCATACCGAGGCCATCACATTAGGTGAAAGCCAGGCGGTCCCTTCACTTTAGGTGAAGGGTAGCCGCCCCCCTTCCTCTTGCTCTTCTTGATCAAGAGAACCAAGCCCCCAGTGTCTAAGGGACTTAGCATGCCGAGGCCTTCGCATTAGGTGAAAGCCAAGCGGTCCCTTCACTTTTGGTGAAGGGTCACTGCCCCCCCTCCCCTTGTTCTCCTTGAGCAAGAGAACCAAGCCCCCATTACCTATGGGTCTTAGCATACCGAGGCCTTCACCTTAGGTGAAAGCCAGGCCTACCCTTCACTTTAGGTGAAGGGTAACCGCCCCCCTTCCTTTTGCTCTTCTCGAGCAAGAGAACCACCCCCCCATTGTCTAAGGGACTTAGCATACCGAGGCCTTCACATTAGGTGAAAGCCAGGCGGTCTCTACACTTTAGGTGAAGGGTAACCTCCCCCCTTCCTCTTGCTCTTCTTGAGCAAGAGAACCAAGTCCCCATTGTCTCAGGGACTTCGCATACAGAGGCCTTCACATTAGGTGAAAGCCCGGTGGTCCCTTCACTTTACGTGAAAGGTAACTGCCCCCGTTCCTCTTGCTCATCTTGAGCAAGAGAATCAAGCCCCCATTGTTTAAGGGACTTAGCATACCGAGGCCTTCACATTAGGTGAAAGCCAGGCGGTCCCTTCACTTTAGGTGAAGGGTAGCCGCACCCCTTTCCTCTTGCTCTTCTTGAGCAAGAGAACCAAGCCCCCATTGTCTAAGGGACTTAGCATGCCGAGGCATTCACACTAGGTGAACGCCAGGCGGTCCCTTCACTTCATGTGAAGCGTAACCGCCCCCCTTCCTCTTGCTCTTCTTGAGCAAGAGAACCAAGCCCCCATTGTCTAAGGGACTTTGCATACCGAGGCCTTCATATTTTTAGGTGAAAGGTAACCGCCCCCCTTCCTCTTGCTCTTCTTGAGCAAGAGAACCAAGCCCCCATTGTCTATGGGACTTAGCGTACCGAGGCTATCACATTAGGTGAAAGCCAGGCGGTCCCTTCACTTTGGGTAAGGGGCAACCGCCCCCCTTCCTCTTGCTCTTCTTGAGCAACAGAACCAAGCCCCCATTGTCTAAGAGACTTAGACTACCGAGGCCTTCACATTAGGTGAAAGCCAGGCGGTCCCTTCACTTTAGGTGAAGGGTAACCGCCCCCCCTCCTCTTGTTCTTCTTCAGCAAGAGAACCAAGCCCCCATTGTCTAAGAGACTTAGCATACCGAGGCCGTCACATTTGGTGAATGCAAGGCGGTCCCATCACTTTAGGTGAAGGGTAACCGCCCCCCCTCCTCTTGTTCTTCTTGAGCAAGAGAACCAAGCCCCCACTGTCCAAGGGACTTAGCATACCGCGGCCTTCACATTAGGTGAAAGCCAGGCGGGCTCTTCACTTTAGGCGAAGGGTAATCGCCCCCATTCCTCTTGCTCTTCTTGAGCAAGAGAACCAAGCCCCCATTGTCTCAGGGACTTAGCATACATAGGCCTTCACATTAGGGGAAAGCCCGGCGGTCCCTTCACTTTACGTGAAGGGTAACTGCCCCCGTTCCTCTTGCTCATCTTGAGCAAGAGAATCAAGCCCCCATTGTTTAAGGGACTTAGCATACCAAGGCCTTTACGTTAGGTGAAAGCCAGGCGGCCCCTTCACTTCATGTGAAGGGTAACCGCCCCCCTTCCTCTTGCTCTTCTTGAGCAAGAGAACCAAGCCCCTATTGTCTAAGGGACTTAGCATACTGAGGCCTTCACATTTTTAGGTGAAGGGTATCAGCCCCCCTTCCTCTTGCTCTTCTTGAGCAAGAGAACCAAGCCCCCATTGTCTAAGGGACTTAGCGTACCGAGGCTATCACATTAGGTGAAAGCCCGGCAGTCCCTTCACTTTGGGTAAGGGGCAACCGCCCCCCTTCCTCTTGCTCTTCTTGGGCAAGAGAACCAAGCCCCCATTGTCTATGGGACTTAGCGTACCGAGGCTATCACATTAGGTGAAAGCCAGGCGGTCCCTTCACTTTGGGTAAGGGGCAACCGCCCCCCTTCCTCTTGCTCTTCTTGGGCAAGAGAACCAAGCCCCCATTGTCTATGGGACTTAGCGTACCGAGGCTATCACATTAGGTGAAAGCCAGGTGGTCCCTTCACTTTGGGTAAGGGGCAACCGCCCCCCTTCCTCTTGCTCTTCTTGAGCAAGAGAACCAAGCCCCCATTGTCTAAGAGACTTAGACTACCGAGGCCTTCACATTAGGCGAAAGCCAGGCGGTCCCTTCACTTTAGGTGAAGGGTAACCGCCCCCCCTCCTCTTGTTCTTCTTCAGCAAGAGAACCAAGCCCCCATTGTCTAAGAGACTTAGCATACCGAGGCCGTCACATTTGGTGAAAGCACGGCGGTCCCATCACTTTAGGTGAAGGGTAACTGCCCCCCCTCCTCTTGTTCTTCTTGAGCAAGAGAACCAAGCCCCCACTGTCCAAGGGACTTAGCATACCGAGGCCTTCACATTAGGTGAAAGCCAGGCGGTCCCTTCACTTTAGGTGAAGGGTAATCGCCCCCATTCCTCTTGCTCTTCTTGAGCAAGAGAACCAAGCCCCCATTGTCTCAGGGACTTAGCATACATAGGCCTTCACATTAGGGGAAAGCCCGGCGGTCCCTTCACTTTACGTGAAGGGTAACCGCCCCCGTTCCTCTTGCTCATCTTGAGCAAGAGAATCAAGCCCCCATTGTTTAAGGGACTTAGCATACCGAGGCCTTCACGTTAGGTGAAAGCCAGGCGGCCCCTTCACTTCATGTGAAGGGTAACCGCCCCCCTTCCTCTTGCTCTTCTTGAGCAAGAGAACCAAGCCCCTATTGTCTGAGGGACTTAGCATACTGAGGCCTTCACATTTTTAGGTGAAGGGTAACAGCCCCCCTTCCTCTTGCTCTTCTTGAGCAAGAGAACCAAGCCCCCATTGTCTAAGGGACTTAGCGTACCGAGGCTATCCCATTAGGTGAAAGCCAGGCGGTCCCTTCACTTTGGGTAAGGGGCAACCGCCCCCCTTCCTCTTGCTCTTCTTGAGCAAGAGAACCAAGCCCCCATTGTCTATGGGACTTAGCTTACCGAGGCTATCACATTAGGTGAAAGCCAGGCGGTCCCTTCACTTTGGGTAAGGGCCAACCGCCCCCCTTCCTCTTGCTCTTCTTGAGCAAGAGAACCAAGCCCCCATTGTCTAAGAGACTTAGACTACCGAGGCCTTCACATTAGGTGAAAGCCAGGCGGTCCCTTCACTTTAGGTGAAGGGTAACCGCCCCCCCTCCTCTTGTTCTTCTTCAGCAAGAGAACCAAGCCCCCATTGTCTAAGAGACTTAGCATACCGAGGCCGTCACATTTGGTGAAAGCAAGGCGGTCCCATCACTTTAGGTGAAGGGTAACCGCCCCCCCTCCTCTTGTTCTTCTTGAGCAAGAGAACCAAGCCCCCACTGTCCAAGGGACTTAGCATACCGAGGCCTTCACATTAGGTGAAAGCCAGGCGGTCCCTTCACTTTAGGTGAAGGGTAATCGCCCCCATTCCTCTTGCTCTTCTTGAGCAAGAGAACCAAGCCTCCATTGTCTCAAGGACTTAGCGTACATAGGCCTTCACATTAGGGGAAAGCCCGGCGGTCCCTTCACTTTACGTGAAGGGTAACCGCCCCCGTTCCTCTTGCTCATCTTGAGCAAGAGAATCAAACCCCCATTGTTTAAGGGACTTAGCATACCGAGGCCTTCACGTTAGGTGAAAGCCAGGCGGCCCCTTCACTTCATGTGAAGGGTAACCGCCCCCCTTCCTCTTGCCCTTCTTGAGGAAGAGAACCAAGCCCCTATTATCTAAGGGACTTAGCACACTGAGGCCTTCACATTTTTAGGTGAAGGGTAACAGCCCCCCTTCCTCTTGCTCTTCTTGAGCAAGAGAACCAAGCCCCCGTTATCTAAGGGACTTAGCATACCGAGGCCATCACATTAGGTGAAAGCCTGGCGGTCCCTTCACTTTAGGTCAAGGGCAACCGCCACCCTTCCTCTTGCTCTTCTTGAGCAAGAGAACCAAGCCCCCATTGTCTAAGAGACTTAGCATACCGAGGCCTTCACATTAGGTGAAAGCCAGGTGGTTCCTTCACTTTAGGTGAAGGGTAACCGCCACCCCTCCTCTTGTTCTTCTTCAGCAAGAGAACCACGCCCCCATTGTCTAAGGGGCTTAGCATACCGAGGCCTTCACATTAAGAGAAAGCCGGGCGGTCCCTTCACTTTAGGGGAAGGGTAACCGCCCCCCTGCCTCTTGCACTTCTTGAGCAAGAGAACCAAGCCCCCACTGTCCAAGGGACTTAGCATACCGAGGCCTTCACATTAGGTGAATGCCAGGCGGTCCCTTCACTTTAGGTGAAGGGTAACCGCCCCCATTCCTCTTGCTCTTCTTGAGCAAGAGAACCAAGCCGACATTGTCTAAGGGACTTAGCATACCGAGGCCATCACATTAGGTGAAAGCCAGGCGGTCCCTTCACTTTAGGTGAAGGGTAACCGCCCCCCCTCCTCTTGTTCTTCTTGATCAAGAGAACCAAGCCCCCAGTGTCTACGGGACTTAGCATACCGAGGCCTTCACATTAGGTGAAAGCCAGGTGGTCCCTTCACTTTTGGTGAAGGGTAACTGCCCCCCCCTCCTCTTGTTCTTCTTGAGCAAGTGAACCAAGCCCCCATTGCCTATGGGTCTTAGCTTACCGAGGCCTCCACATTAGGTGAAAGCCAGGGGGACCCTGCACTTTAGGTGAAGGGTAACCGCCCCCCTTCCTCTTGCCCTTCTCGAGCAAGAGAACCACGCCCCCGTTGTCTAAGGGACTTAGCATACCGAGGCCTTAACATTAGGTGAAAGCCAGGCGGTCCCTTCCCTTTAGTTGAAGGGTAACCGCCCCCCTTCCTCTTGCTCTTCTTGAGCAAGAGAACCTAACCGACATTGTCTAAGGGACTTAGCATACCGAGGCCTTAACATTAGGTGAAAGCCAGGCGGTCCCTTCACTTTAGATGAAGGGTAACCGCCCCCCTTCCTCTTGCTCTTCTTGAGCAAGAGAACCATTCCTACATTGTCTAAGGGACTTAGCATACCGAGGCCTTCACATTAGGTGAAAGCCAGGCGGTCCCTTCACTTTAGGTGAAGGAAAACTTCCCCACCCCATCTTGCTCTTTTACTTTAACTTGAGCAAGAACACCAAGCCCCCATTGTTTAAGGGACTTACCATGCCGAGGACTTCACTTTAGGTGAAAGCCAGGCAGTCCCTTCTCTTTAGGTGAAGGGTAACCGCCCCCCCTTCTCTTTTTCTTCTTGAGCAAGAGAACCAAGCCCCCATTGTGTAAGGGTCTTAGAATACTGGGGCCTTCACTTTAGGTGTAAGCCAGGCGGTCCCTCCACCTTTGGTGAAGGGTAACCGCCCCCCTTCCTCCTGCTCTTCTTGAGCAACAGAACCAAGCCCCCATTGTCCAAGGGACTTAGCATACCGAGGCCTTCACATTAGGTGAAAGCCAGGCGGTCCCATCACTTTAGGTGAAGGGTAACCGCCCCCCTTCCTCTTGCTCTTCTTGAGCCAGAGAACCAAGCCCCCATTGTCTATGGGACTTAGCATACCGAGGCCTTCACATTAGGTGAAAGCAAGGCAGTCCCTTCACTTTAGGTGAAGGGTAACTGCCCCCCTTCCCCTTGCTCATCATGATCAAGAGAACCAAGCCCCTAGTGTCTGAGGGACTTAGCATACCGAGGCCTTCAAATTAGGTGAAATCTAGGTGGTCCCTTCACTAAAGGTGAAGGGCAATCGCCCCCTTCCTCTTGCTCTTCTTGAGCAAGAGAACCAAGCCCCTATTGTCTAAGGGACCTAGCATACCGAGGCCTTCACATTAGGTGAAAGCCAGGCGGTCCCTTCACTTTAGGTGAAGGGTAACCGCCCCCATCCCTCTTGCTCTTCTTGAGCAAGAGAACCAAGCCCCCATTGTCTAAGGGACTTAGCATACCGAGGCCATCACATTAGGTGAAAGCCAGGCGGTCCCTTCACTTTAGGTGAAGGGTAGCCGCCACCCTTCCTCTTGCTCTTCTTGATCAAGAGAACCAAGCCCCCAGTGTCTAAGGGATTTAGCATGCCGAGGCCGTCGCATTAGGTGAAAGCCAAGCGGTCCCTTCACTTTTGGTGAAGGGTCACTGCCCCCCCTACCCTTGTTCTTCTTGAGCAAGAGAACCAAGCCCCCATTGCCTATGGGTCTTAGCATACCGAGGCCTTCACCTTAGGTGAAAGCCAGGCGGACTCTTCACTTTAGGTGAAGGGTAACCGCCCCCCTTCCTCTTGCTCTTCTCGAGTAAGAGAACCACGCCCCCATTGTCTAAGGGACTTAGCATACCGAGGCCTTCACATTAGGTGAAAGCCAGGCGGTCTCTTCACTTTAGGTGAAGGGTAACCTCCCCCCTTCCTCTTGCTCTTCTTGAGCAAGAGAACCAAGTCCCCATTGTCTCAGGGACTTAGCATACTGAGGCCTTCACATTAGGTGAAATCCCGGTGGCCCCTTCACTTTACGTAAAAGGTAACTGCCCCCGTTCCTCTTGCTCATCTTGAGCAAGAGAATCAAGCCCCCATTGTTTAAGGGACTTAGCATACCGAGGCCTTCACATTAGGTGAAAGCCAGGATGTCCCTTCACTTTAAGGGAAGGGTAGCCGCACCCCTTCCTCTTGCTCTTCTTGAGCAAGAGAACCAAGCCCCCATTGTCTAAGGGACTTAGCATGCCGAGGCATTCACACTAGGTGAAAGCCAGGCGGTCCCTTCACTTCATGTGAAGGGTAACCGCCCCCCTTCCTCTTGCTCTTCTTGAGCAAGAGAACCAAGCCCCCATTGTCTAAGGGACTTTGCATACCGAGGCCTTCATATTTTTAGGTGAAGGGTAACCGCCCCCCTTCCTCTTGCTCTTCTTGAGCAAGAGAACCAAGCCCCCATTGTCTATGGGGCTTAGCGTACCGAGGCCATCACATTAGGTGAAAGTCAGGCGGTCCCTTCACTTGAGGCAAAGGGCAACCGCCCCCCTTCCTCTTGCTCTTCTTGAGCAAGAGAACCAAGCCTCCATTTTCTAAGAGACTTAGACTACCGAGGCCTTCACATTAGGTGAAAGCCAGGCGGTCCCTTCACTTTAGGTGAAGGGTAACCGCCCCCCCTCCTCTTGTTCTTCTTCAGCAAGAGAACCAAGCCCCCATTGTCTAAGAGACTTAGCATACCGAGGCCTTCACATTAGGTGAAAGCAAGGCGGTCCCTTCACTTTAGGTGAAGGGTAACCGCCCCCCCTCCTCTTGTTCTTCTTGAGCAAGAGAACCAAGCCCCCACTGTCCAAGGGACTTAGCATAACGAGGCCTTCACATTAGGTGAAAGCCAGGTGGTCCCTTCACTTTAGGTGAAGGGTAATCGCCCCCATTCCTCTTGCTCTTCTTGAGCAAGAGAACCAAGCCCCCATTGTCTCAGGGACTTAGCATAAAGAGGCCTTCACATTAGGGGAAAGCCCGGCGGTCCCTTCACTTTACGTGAAGGGTAACCGCCCCCGTTCCTCTTGCTCATCTTGAGCAAGATAATCAAGCCCCCATTGTTTAAGGGACTTAGCATACCGAAGCCTTCACGTTAGGTGAAAGCCAGGCGGCCCCTTCACTTCATGTGAAGGGTAACCGCCCCCCTTCCTCTTGCTCTTCTTGAGCAAGAGAACCAAGCCCCTATTGTCTAAGGGACTTAGCATACCGAGGCCTTCACATTTTTAGGTGAAGGGTAACCGCCCCCCTTCCTCTAGCTCCTCTTGAGCGAGAGAACCAAGCCCCCATTGTGTAAGGGACTTAGCATACCGAAGCCATCACATTAGGTGAAAGCCTGGCGGTCCCTTCACTTTAGGTAAAGGGCAACCGCCACCCTTCCTCTAGCTCTTCTTGAGCAAGAGAACCAAGCCCCCATTGTCTAAGAGACTTAACATACTGAGGCCTTCACATTAGGTGAAAGCCAGGCGGTTCCTTCACTTTAGGTAAAGGGTAACCGCCCCCCCTCCACTTGTTCTTCTTCAGCAAGAGAACAAAACCCCCATTGTCTAAGGGTCTTAGCATACCGAGGCCTTCACATTAGGAGAAAGCCAGGCGGTCCCTTCACTTTAGGGGAAGGGTAGCCGCCCCCCTTCCTCTTGCTCTTCTTGATCAAGAGAACCAAGCCCCCAGTGTCTAAGGGATTTAGCATGCCGAGGCCTTCGCATTAGGTGAAAGCCAAGCGGTCCGTTCACTTTTGGTGAAGGGTCACTGCCCCCCCTCCCCTTGTTCTTCTTGAGCAAGAGAACCAAGCCCCCATTGCCTATGGGTCTTAGCATACCGAGGCCTTCACCTTAGGTGAAAGCCAGGCGGACCCTTCACTTTAGGTGAAGGGTAACCGCCCCCCTTCCTCTTGCTCTTCTCGAGCAAAAGAACCACGCCCCCATTGCCTAAGGGACTTAGCATACCGAGGCCTTCACATTAGGTGAAAGCCAGGCGGTCTCTTCACTTTAGGTGAAGGGTAACCTCCCCCCTTCCTCTTGCTCTTCTTGAGCAAGAGAACCAAGTCCCCATTGTCTCAGGGACTTAGCATACTGAGGCCTTCACATTAGGTGAAAGCCCGGTGGTCCCTTCACTTTACGTGAAAGGTAACCGCCCCCGTTCCTCTTGCTCATCTTGAGCAAGAGAATCAAGCCCCCATTGTCTAAGGGACTTAGCATACCGAGGCCTTCACACTAGGTGAAAACCAGGCGGTCCCTTCACTTCATGTGAAGGGTAACCGCCCCCCTTCCTCTTGCTCTTCTTGAGCAAGAGAACCAAGCCCCCATTGTCTAAGGGACTTTGCATACCGAGGCCTTCTTATTTTTAGGTGAAGGGTAACCGCCCCCCCTCCTCTTGTTCTTCTTGAGCAAGAGAACCAAGCCCCCACTGTCCAAGGGACTTAGCATAACGAGGCCTTCACATTAGGTGAAAGCCAGGTGGTCCCTTCACTTTAGGTGAAGGGTAATCGCCCCCATTCCTCTTGCTCTTCTTGAGCAAGGGAACCAAGTCCCCATTGTCTCAGGGACTTAGCATACTGAGGCCTTCACATTAGGTGAAAGCCCGGTGGTCCCTTCACTTGACGTGAAAGGTAACTGCCCCCGTTCCTCTTGCTCATCTTGAGCAAGAGAATCAAGCCCCCATTGTTTAAGGGACTTAGCATACCGAGGCCTTCACATTAGGTGAAAGCCAGGAGGTCCCTTCACTTTAGGTGAAGGGTAGCCGCACCCCTTCCTCTTGCTCTTCTTGAGCAAGAGAACCAAGCCCCCATTGTCTAAGGGACTTAGCATACCGAGGCATTCACACTAGGTGAAAGCCAGGCGGTCCCTTCACTTCATGTGAAGGGTAACCGCCCCCCTTCCTCTTGCTCTTCTTGAGCAAGAGAACCAAGCCCCCATTGTCTAAGGGGCTTAGCGTACCGAGGCCATCACATTAGGTGAAAGTCAGGCGGTCCCTTCACTTGAGGCAAAGGGCAACCGCCCCCCTTCCTCTTGCTCTTCTTGAGCAAGAGAACCAAGCCTCCATTGTCTAAGAGACTTAGACTACCGAGGCCTTCATATTTTTAGGTGAAGGGTAACCGCCCCCCTTCCTCTTGCTCTTCTTGAGCAAGAGAACCAAGCCCCCATTGTCTATGGGGCTTAGCGTACCGAGGCCATCACATTAGGTGAAAGTCAGGCGGTCCCTTCACTTGAGGCAAAGGGCAACCGCCCCCCTTCCTCTTGCTCTTCTTGAGCAAGAGAACCAAGCCTCCATTGTCTAAGAGACTTAGACTACCGAGGCCTTCACATTAGGTGAAAGCCAGGCGGTCCCTTCACTTTAGGTGAAGGGTAACCGCCCCCCCTCCTCTTGATCTTCTTCAGCAAGAGAACCAAGCCCCCATTGTCTAAGAGACTTAGCATACCGAGGCCTTCACATTAGGTGAAAGCAAGGCGGTCCCTTCACTTTAGGTGAAGGGTAACCACCCCCCCTCCTCTTGTTCTTCTTGAGCAAGAGAACCAAGCCCCCACTGTCCAAGGGACTTAGCATAACGAGGCCTTCACATTAGGTGAAAGCCAGGTGGTCCCTTCACTTTAGGTGAAGGGTAATCGCCCCCATTCCTCTTGCTCTTCTTGAGCAAGAGAACCAAGCCCCCATTGTCTCAGGGACTTAGCATACAGAGGCCTTCACATTAGGGGAAAGCCCGGCGGTCCCTTCACTTTACGTGAAGGGTAACCGCCCCCGTTCCTCTTGCTCATCTTGAGCAGGATAATCAAGCCCCCATTGTTTAAGGGACTTAGCGTACCGAAGCCTTCACGTTAGGTGAAAGCCAGGCGGCCCCTTCACTTCATGTGAAGGGTAACCGCCCCCCTTCCTCTTGCTCTTCTTGAGCAAGAGAACCAAGCCCCTATTGTCTAAGGGACTTAGCATACCGAGGCCTTCACATTTTTAGGTGAAGGGTAACCGCCCCCCTTCCTCTAGCTCTTCTTGAGCGAGAGAACCAAGCCCCCATTGTGTAAGGGACTTAGCATACCGAAGCCATCACATTAGGTGAAAGCCTGGCGGTCCCTTCACTTTAGGTAAAGGGCAACCGCCACCCTTCCTCTTGCTCTTCTTGAGCAAGAGAACCAAGCCCCCATTGTCTAAGGGACTTAACATACCGAGGCCTTCACATTAGGTGAAAGCCAGGCGGTTCCTTCACTTTAGGTGAAGGGTAACCGCCCCCCCTCCACTTGTTCTTCTTCAGCAAGAGAACCAAACCCCCATTGTCTAAGGGTCTTAGCATACCGAGGCCTTCACATTAGGAGAAAGCCAGGCGGTCCCTTCACTTTAGGGGAAGGGTAGCCGCCCCCCTTCCTCTTGCTCTTCTTGATCAAGAGAACCAAGCCCCCAGTGTCTAAGGGATTTAGCATGCCGAGGCCTTCGCATTAGGTGAAAGCCAAGCGGTCCGTTCACTTTTGGTGAAGGGTGACTGCCCCCCCTCCCCTTGTTCTTCTTGAGCAAGAGAACCAAGCCCCCATTGCCTATGGGTCTTAGCATACCGAGGCCTTCACCTTAGGTGAAAGCCAGGCGGACCCTTCACTTTTGGTGAAGGGTAACCGCCCCCCTTCCTCTTGCTCTTCTCGAGCAAAAGAACCACGCCCCCATTGCCTAAGGGACTTAGCATACCGAGGCCTTCACATTAGGTGAAAGCCAGGCGGTCTCTTCACTTTAGGTGAAGGGTAACCTCCCCCCTTCCTCTTGCTCTTCTTGAGCAAGAGAACCAAGTCCCCATTGTCTCAGGGACTTAGCATACTGAGGCCTTCACATTAGGTGAAAGCCCGGTGGTCCCTTCACTTTACGTGAAAGGTAACCGCCCCCGTTCCTCTTGCTCATCTTGAGCAAGAGAATCAAGCCCCCATTGTCTAAGGGACTTAGCATACCGAGGCATTCACACTAGGCGAAAACCAGGCGGCCCCTTCACTTCATGTGAAGGGTAACCGCCCCCCTTCCTCTTGCTCTTCTTGAGCAAGAGAACCAAGCCCCCATTGTCTAAGGGACTTTGCATACCGAGGCCTTCATATTTTTAGGTGAAGGGTAACCGCCCCCCCTCCTCTTGTTCTTCTTGAGCAAGAGAACCAAGCCCCCACTGTCCAAGGGACTTAGCATAACGAGGCCTTCACATTAGGTGAAAGCCAGGTGGTCCCTTCACTTTAGGTGAAGGGTAATCGCCCCCATTCCTCTTGCTCTTCTTGAGCAAGAGAACCAAGTCCCCATTGTCTCAGGGACTTAGCATACTGAGGCCTTCACATTAGGTGAAAGCCCGGTGGTCCCTTCACTTGACGTGAAAGGTAACCGCCCCTGTTCCTCTTGCTCATCTTGAGCAAGAGAATCAAGCCCCCATTGTTTAAGGGACTTAGCATACCGAGGCCTTCACATTAGGTGAAAGCCAGGAGGTCCCTTCACTTTAGGTGAAGGGTAGCCGCACCCCTTCCTCTTGCTCTTCTTGAGCAAGAGAACCAAGCCCCCATTGTCTAAGGGACTTAGCATACCGAGGCATTCACACTAGGTGAAAACCAGGCGGTCCCTTCACTTCATGTGAAGGGTAACCGCCCCCCTTCCTCTTGCTCTTCTTGAGCAAGAGAACCAAGCCCCCATTGTCTAAGGGACTTTGCATACCGAGGCCTTCATATTTTTAGGTGAAGGGTAACCGCCCCCCTTCCTCTTGCTCGTCTTGAGCAAGAGAACCAAGCCCCCATTGTCTATGGGACTTAACGTACCGAGGCCATCACATTAGGTGAAAGCCAGGCGGTCCCTTCACTTGAGGTAAAGGGCAACCGCCCCCCTTCCTCTTGCTCTTCTTGAGCAAGAGAACAAATCCTCCATTGTCTAAGAGACTTAGACTACCGAGGCCTTCACATTAGGTGAAAGCCAGGCGGTCCCCTCACTTTAGGGGAAGGGTAACCGCCCCCCCTCCTCTTGTTCTTCTTCAGCAAGAGAACCAAGCCCCCATTGTCTAAGAGACTTAGCATACCGAGGCCTTCACATTAGGTGAAAGCAAGGCGGTCCCTTCACTTTAGGTGAAGGGTAACCGCCCCCCCTCCTCTTGTTCTTGTTGAGCAAGAGAACCAAGCCCCCACTGTCCAACGGACTTAGCATACCTAGGCCTTCACATTATGTGAAAGCCAGGCGGTCCCTTCACTTTAGGTGAAGGGTAACCGCCCCCCTTCCTCTTGCTCTTCTTGAGCAAGAGAACCAATCCCCCATTGTCTAAGAGACTTAGCATACCGAGGGCTTCACATTAGGTGAAAGCCAGGCGGTCCCTTCACTTTAGGTGAAGGATAACTTCCCCACCCCTTCTTGCTCTTTTACATTAACCTGAGGAAGAACACCAAGCCCCCATTGTTTAAGGAACTTACCATACCGAGGACTTCACTTTAGGTGAAAGCCAGGCAGTCCCTTCACTTTAGGGTAACCGCCCCCCTTCCTCTTGTTCTTCTTGAGCAAGAGAACCAAGCCCCCATTGTGTAAGGGTCTTGGCATACTGGGGCCTTCACATTAGGCGCAAGCCAGGCGGTCCCTCCACCTTGGGTGAAGGGTAACCGCCCCCCTTCCTCCTGCTCTTCTTGAGCAAAAGAACCAAGCCCCCATTGTCCAAGGGACTTAGCATACCGAGGCCTTCACATTAGCTGAAAGCCAGGCGGTCCCTTCACTTTAGTTGAAGGGTAACCGCCCCCCTTCCGCTTGCTCTTCTTGAGCAAGAGAACCAAGCCCCCATTGTCTAAGGGACTTAGCATACCGAGGCCTTCACATTAGGTGAAAGCAAGGCTGTCCCTTCACTTTAGGTGAAGGGTAACTGCCCCCCTTCCCCTTGCGCAGCATGATCAAGAGAACCAAGCCCCGAGTGTCTGAGGGACTTAGCATACCGAGGCCTTCAAATTAGGTGAAATCTAGGTGGTCCCTTCACTTAAGGTGAAGGGTAATCGCCCCCTTCCTCTTGCTCTTCTTGAGCAAGAGAACCAAGCCCCTATTGTCTAAAGGACCTAGTATACCGAGGCCTTCACATTAGGTGAAAGCCTGGCGGTCCCTTCACTTTAGGTGAAGGATAACCGCCCCACCCCATCTTGCTCTTTTACTCCAACTTGAGCAAGAACACCAAGCCCCCATTGTTTAAGGGACTTAGCATTCAGAGGCCTTCACATTATGTGAAAGCCAGGCGGTCCCTTCACTTTAGGTGAAGGATAACTGTCCCACCCCATCTTGCACTTTTACTTTAACTTGAGGAAGAACACCAAGCCCCCATTGTCTAAGGGACCTAGTATACCGAGGCCTTCACATTAGGTTGAAGCCAGGCGGTCCCTTCACTTTAGGTGAAGGGTAACCGCCCACCTTCCTCTTGCTTTTCTTGAGCAAGAGAACCAAGCCCCCATTGTCTAAGGGACTTAGCATACCGAGGCCTTCACATTAGGTGAAAGCCAGGCGGTCCCTTCACTTTAGGTGAAGGATAACTGCCCCACCCCATCTTGCACTTTTACTTTAACTTGAGGAAGAACACCAAGCCCCCATTGTTTAAGGGACTTACCATATCGAGGACTTCACTTTAGGTGAAAGCCAGGCGGTCCCTTCACTTTAGGTGAAGGGTAACCGCCCCCCCCTTCTCTTGTTCTTCTTGAGCAAGAGAACCAAGCCCCCATTGTGTAAGGGTCTTAGCATACCGAGGCCTTCACATTAGGTGAAAGCCAGGCGGTCCCTCCACCTTAGGTGAAGGGTAACCGCCCCCCTTCCTCTTGCTCTTCTTGAGCAAGAGAACCAAGCCCCCATTGTCCAAGGGACTTAGCATACCAAGGGCTTCACATTAGGTGAAAGCCAGGCGGTCCTTTCACTTTAGGGGAAGGGTAACCGCCCCCCTTCCTCTTGCTCTTCTTGAGCAAGAGAACAAAGCCCCCATTGTCTAAGGGACTTAGCATACCGAGGCCTTCACATTAGGTGATAGCAAGGCGGTCCCTTCACTTTAGGTGAAGGGTAACTGCCCCCCTTCCTCTTGCTCATCATGGTCAAGAGAACCAAGCCCCCAGTGTTTAAGGGACTTAGCATACCGAGGCCTTCACATTATGTGAAAGCCAGGCAGTCCCTTCACTTTAGGTGAAGGGCAGCCACACCCCTTCCTCTTGCTCTTCTTGAGCAAGAGAACCAAGCCCTCATTTTCTAAGGGACTTAGCATACCGAGGCATTCACACTAGGTGAAAGCCAGGCAGTCCCTTCACCTTAGGTGAAGGATAACCGCCCCACCCCATCTTGCTCTTTTAATCCAACTTAAGCAAGAACACCAAGCCCCCATTGTTGAAGGGACTTAGCATTCCGGGGCCTTCACATTATGTGAAGGCCAGGCGGTCCCTTCACTTTAGGTGAAGGGTAACCACCCCCCTTCCTCTTGTTCTCATTGAGCAAGAGAACCAAGCCCCCATTGTCTATGGGACTTAGTATACCGAGGCCTTCACATTAGGTGAAAGCCAGGTAGTCCCTTCGCTTTAGGTGAAGGGTAACCGCCCCCCTTCCTGTTGCTCTTCTTGAGCAAGAGAACCAAGCCCCCATTGTCTAAGGGACTTAGTATACCGAGGCCTTCACATTTGGTGAAAGCCAGGCGGTCCCTTCACTTGAAATGAAGGGTAACCGGCCCCCTTCCACTTGCTCTTCTTGAGCAGGAGAACCAAGCCCCCATTGTCTAAGGGACTTAGTATATCGAGGCCTTCACATTAGGTGAAAGCAAGGCGGCCCTTTCACTTTAGGTGAAGGGTAACCACCCCCCTTCCTCTTGTTCTTATTGAGCAAGAGAACCAAGCACCCATTGTCTAAGGGACTTGGCATACTGAGGCCTTCACATTAGGTGAAAGCCGGGCGGTCCCTTCACTTTCGGTGAAGGGTAACCGCCCCCCTTCCTCTCGCTCTTCTTGAGCAAGAGAACCAACCCCACATTGTCTAAGGGACTTAGCATACCGAGGCCTTCACATTAGGTGAAAGCCCGGCGGTCGCCTCACTTTAGGTGAAGGGCAACCGCCCCCCTTCCTCTTGCTCTTCTTGAGCAAGGGAACCAAGTCCGCTTTGTCTAAGGGACTTAGCATACCGAGGCCTTAACATTCGGTGAAAGCCAGGCGGTCCCTCCACTTTAGGTGAAGGGTAACCGCCCCCCTTCCTCTTGCTCTTCATGGGCAAGAGAACCAAGCCCCCATTGTCTAAGGAACTTAGCATACCGAGGCCTTCACATTAGGTGAAAGCAAGGCGGTCCCTTCACTTTAGGTGAAGGGTAACTGCCCCCCTTCCTCTTGCTCTTCTAGATCAAGAGAACCAAGCCCCCAGTGTCTAAGGGACTTAGCATACCCAGGCCTTCAAATTAGGTGAAATCTAGGCGGTCCTTTCACTTAAGGTGAAGGGTAATCGCCCCCTTCCTCTCGCTCTTCTTGCACAAGAGAACCAAGCCCCCATTGTCTAAGGGACCTAGTATACCGAGGCCTTCACATTAGGGGAAAGCCTGGCGGTCCCTTCACTTTAGGTGAAGGATAACCGCCCCACCCCATCTTGCTCTTTTACTCCAACTTGAGCAAGAACACCAAGCCCCCATTGTTTAAGGGACTTAGCATTCCGAGGCCTTCACATTATGTGAAAGCCAGGCGGTCTCTTGACTTGAGGTGTAGGGTAAACACCCCCCTTCCTCTTGTTCTCATTGAGCAAGAGAACCAAGCCCCCATTGTCGAAGGGACTTAGTATACCGAGGCCTTCACATTAGGTAAAAGCCAGGTAGTCCCTTCACTTTAGGTGAAGGGTAACCGCCCTCCTTCCTCTTGCTCTTCTTGAGCAAGAGAACCAAGCCCCCATTGTCCAAGGGACTTAGCATATCGAGGCCTTCACATTAGGTGAAAGCAAGGCGGTCCCTTCACTTTAGGTGAAGGGTAACCACCCCCCTTCCTTTTGTTCTCATTGAGCAAGAGAACCAAGCCCCCATTGTCTAAGGGACTTAGCATACTGAGGCCTTCAAATTAGGTGAAAGCCAGGCGCACCCTTCCCTTTAGGTGAAGGGTAACCGCCCCCCTTCCTCTCGCTCTTCTTGAGCAAGAGAACCAACCCCCCTTTGTCTAAGGGACTTAGCATACCGAGGCCTTAACATTCGGTGAAAGCCACGCGGTCCCTCCACTTTAGGTGAAGGGTAACCGCACCCCTTCCTCTTGCTCTTCTTGAGCAAGAGAACCAAGCCCCCATTGTCTCAGGGACTTAGCACACAGAGGCCTTCACATTAGGTGAAAGCCCGGCGGTCCCTTCAGTTTAGGTGAATGGTAGCCGCCCCCCTTCCTCATGCTCTTCTTGAGCAAGAGAACCAAGCCCCCATTGTTCAAGGGACTTAGGTGAAGGGTAGCCGCCCCCCTTCCTTTTGCTCTTCTTGAGCAAGAGAATCAAGCCCCCATTGTTTAAGTGACTTAGCATAACGAGGCCTTCACATTAGGTGAAAGCCAGCTGGTCCCTTCACGTTATGTGAAGAGTAGCTGCCCCCCTTCCTCTTGCTCTTCTTGAGCAAGAGAACCAAGCCCCAATTGTCTAAGGGACTTAGCATACCTAGGCCTTCACACTTAGTGAAAGCCAGGCGGTCCCTTCACTTCATGTGAAGGGTAACCGCCCCCCTTACTCTTGCTCTTCTTGAGCAAGAGAACCAAGCCCCCATGGTCTAAGGGACTTAGCATACCGAGGCCTTCACATTGGGTGCAGGCCAGGCGGCCCCTTCACTTTAGGTGAAGGGTAACCGCCCCCATTCCTCTTGCTCTTCTTGAGCAAGAGAACCAAGCGCCCATTGTCTAAGGGACTTAGTATATCGAGGCCATCACATTAGGTGAAAGCAAGGCGGCCCTTTCACTTTAGGTGAAGGGTAACCACCCCCCTTCCTCTTGTTCTTATTGAGCAAGAGAACCAAGAACCCATTGTCTAAGGGACTTGGCATACTGAGGCCTTCACATTAGGTGAAAGCCGGGCGGTCCCTTCACTTTCGGTGAAGGGTAACCGCCCCCCTTCCTCTCGCTCTTCTTGAGCAAGAGAACCAACCCCACATTGTCTAAGGGACTTAGCATACCGAGGCCTTCACATTAGGTGAAAGCCCGGCGGTCGCCTCACTTTAGGTGAAGGGCAACCGCCCCCCTTCCTCTTGCTCTTCTTGAGCAAGGGAACCAAGTCCGCTTTGTCTAAGGGACTTAGCATACCGAGGCCTTAACATTCGGTGAAAGCCAGGCGGTCCCTCCACTTTAGGTGAAGGGTAACCGCCCCCCTTCCTCTTGCTCTTCATGGGCAAGAGAACCAAGCCCCCATTGTCTAAGGAACTTAGCATACCGAGGCCTTCACATTAGGTGAAAGCAAGGCGGTCCCTTCACTTTAGGTGAAGGGTAACTGCCCCCCTTCCTCTTGCTCTTCTAGATCAAGAGAACCAAGCCCCCAGTGTCTAAGGGACTTAGCATACCCAGGCCTTCAAATTAGGTGAAATCTAGGCGGTCCTTTCACTTAAGGTGAAGGGTAATCGCCCCCTTCCTCTCGCTCTTCTTGCACAAGAGAACCAAGCCCCCATTGTCTAAGGGACCTAGTATACCGAGGCCTTCACATTAGGGGAAAGCCTGGCGGTCCCTTCACTTTAGGTGAAGGATAACCGCCCCACCCCATCTTGCTCTTTTACTCCAACTTGAGCAAGAACACCAAGCCCCCATTGTTTAAGGGACTTAGCATTCCGAGGCCTTCACATTATGTGAAAGCCAGGCGGTCTCTTGACTTGAGGTGTAGGGTAAACACCCCCCTTCCTCTTGTTCTCATTGAGCAAGAGAACCAAGCCCCCATTGTCTAACGGACTTAGTATACCGAGGCCTTCACATTAGGTAAAAGCCAGGTAGTCCCTTCACTTTAGGTGAAGGGTAACCGCCCTCCTTCCTCTTGCTCTTCTTGAGCAAGAGAACCAAGCCCCCATTGTCCAAGGGACTTAGCATATCGAGGCCTTCACATTAGGTGAAAGCAAGGCGGTCCCTTCACTTTAGGTGAAGGGTAACCACCCCCCTTCCTTTTGTTCTCATTGAGCAAGAGAACCAAGCCCCCATTGTCTAAGGGACTTAGCATACTGAGGCCTTCAAATTAGGTGAAAGCCAGGCGCACCCTTCCCTTTAGGTGAAGGGTAACCGCCCCCCTTCCTCTCGCTCTTCTTGAGCAAGAGAACCAACCCCCCTTTGTCTAAGGGACTTAGCATACCGAGGCCTTAACATTCGGTGAAAGCCACGCGGTCCCTCCACTTTAGGTGAAGGGTAACCGCACCCCTTCCTCTTGCTCTTCTTGAGCAAGAGAACCAAGCCCCCATTGTCTCAGGGACTTAGCACACAGAGGCCTTCACATTAGGTGAAAGCCCGGCGGTCCCTTCAGTTTAGGTGAATGGTAGCCGCCCCCCTTCCTCATGCTCTTCTTGAGCAAGAGAACCAAGCCCCCATTGTTCAAGGGACTTAGCATACAGAGGCCTTCACATTAGGTGAAAGACCGGCGGTCCCTTCACTTTAGGTGAAGGGTAGCCGCCCCCCTTCCTTTTGCTCTTCTTGAGCAAGAGAATCAAGCCCCCATTGTTTAAGTGACTTAGCATAACGAGGCCTTCACATTAGGTGAAAGCCAGCTGGTCCCTTCACGTTATGTGAAGAGTAGCTGCCCCCCTTCCTCTTGCTCTTCTTGAGCAAGAGAACCAAGCCCCAATTGTCTAAGGGACTTAGCATACCTAGGCCTTCACACTTAGTGAAAGCCAGGCGGTCCCTTCACTTCATGTGAAGGGTAACCGCCCCCCTTACTCTTGCTCTTCTTGAGCAAGAGAACCAAGCCCCCATGGTCTAAGGGACTTAGCATACCGAGGCCTTCACATTGGGTGAAGGCCAGGCGGCCCCTTCACTTTAGGTGAAGGGTAACCGCCCCCATTCCTCTTGCTCTTCTTGAGCAAGAGAACCAAGCCCCCATTGTCTAAGGGACTTAGCATACCGAGGCCTTCACATTGGGTGAAAGCCAGGCGGTTCCATCTCTTTAGGTGAAGGGTAACCGCCCCCATTCCACTTGCTCTTCTTGAGCAAGAGAACCAAGCCCCCATTGTCTGAGGGACTTAGCATACCGAGGCCTTCATATGGGGTGAAAGCCAGGCGGCCCCTTCACTTTAGGTGAAGGGTAACTGCCCCCCTTCCTCTTGGTTTTCTTGAGCAAGAGAACCAAGCCCCCATTGTCTAAAGGACTTAGCATACCAAGGCCTTCACATTGGGTGAAAGCCAGGCGGTCCCTTCACTTTAGGTGATCGGTAACGGCCCCCCTTCCTCATGCTCTTCTTGAGCAAGAGAACCAAGCCCCCATTGTCTAAGGGACTTAGCATACCGAGGCCTTCACATTGGGTGAAATCCAGGCGGCCCGTTCACTTTAGGTGAAGGGTAACCGCCCCCCTTCCTCTTGCTTTTCTTGAGTAAGAGAACCAAGCCCCCATTGTCTAAAGGACTTAGCATACCGAGGCCTTCACATTGGGTGAAAGCCAGGCGGTCCCATCACTTTAGGTGAACGGTAACGGCCCCCCTTCCACATGCTCTTCTTGAGCAAGAGAACCAAGCCCCCATTGTCCAATGGACTTAGCTAACCGAGGCCTTCACATTAGGTGAAAGCCATGTGGTCCCTTCCCTTTAGGTTAAGGGTAGCCGCCCCCCTCCCTTTTGCTCTTCTTGAGCAAGAGAACCAGGCTCCCATTGTCTAAGGGAGTTAGCATACGGAGGGCTTCACATTAGTTGAAAGCCAGGTGGTTCCTTCACTTTAGGTGAAGGGTAACCGCCCCCCCTCCTCTTCCTCTTCTTGAGCAAGAGAACCAAGCCCCCATTGTCTAAGGGACTTAGCATACCGAGGCCTTCACATTGGGTGAAAGCCAGGCGGTCCCATCACTTTAGGTGAACGGTAACGGCCCCCCTTCCTCATGCTCTTCTTGAGCAAGAGAACCAAGCCCCCATTGTCCAATGGACTTAGCTAACCGAGGCCTTCACATTAGGTGAAAGCCATGTGGTCCCTTCACTTTAGGTTAAGGGTAGCCGCCCCCCTCCCTTTTGCTCTTCTTGAGCAAGAGAGCCAAGCTCCCATTGTCTAAGGGACTTAGCATACCGAGGGCTTCATATTAGGTGAAAGCTAGGCGGTCCCTTCACTTTAGGAGAAGGGTAACCGCCCCCCTCCCTCTTGCTCTTCTTGAGCAAGAGAACGAAGCCCCCATTGTCGAAGGGTCTTAGCGTACCGTGGCCTTCACATTAGGTGAAAGCCAGGCGGTCCCTTCACTTTAGGTGAAGGGTAACTGCCCCCCTTCCTCTTGCTCTTCTTGAGCGAGAGAACCAAGCCCCCATTGTCCGAGGGACTTAGCATACCGAGGCCTTCACATTAGGTTAAATCCAGGTGGTCCCTTCACTTTAGGTGAAGGGTAACTGCCCCACTTCCTCTAGCTCTTCTTGAGCAAGAGAACCAAGCCCCCATTGTCCGAGGGACTTAGCATACCGAGGCCTTCACATTAGGTTAAATCCTGGTGGTCCCTTCACTTTAGGTGAAGGGTAACTGCCCCACTTCCTCTAGCTCTTCTTGAGCAAGAGAACCAAGCCCCCATTGTCTAAGGGACTTAGCATACCGAGGCCATCACATTAGGTGAAAGCCAGGCGGTCCCTTCACTTTAGTTGAAGGGTGACCACCCCCCTTCCTCTTGTTCTTATTGAGCAAGAGAACCAAGCCCCCATTGTCTAAGGGACTTAGCATACCGAGGCCATCACATTAGGTGAAAGCCAGGCGGTCCCTTCACTTTAGGTGAAGGGCAATCGCCCCCCTTCCTCTTGCTCCTCTTGATCAAGAGAACCAACCCCCAGTGTCTAAGAGATTTAGCATACCGAGGCCTTCACATTAGGTGAAAGCCAGGCGGTCCCTTCACTTGAGGTGAAGGGTAACCGCCCCCCCTCCTCTTGTTCTTCTTGAGCAAGAGAACCAAGCACCCATTGTCTAAGGGTCTTAGCATACCGAGGCCTTCGCATTAGGTGAAAGCCAGGCGGCCCCTTCACATGAGGTGAAGGGTAAGCTCCCCCCTTCCACTTGCTCTTCTTGAGAAAGAGAACCACGCCCCCATTGTCCAAGAGACTTAGCATACCGAGGCCTTCACATTAGGTGAAAGCCAGGCGGTCCCTTCACTTTAGGTGAAGGGTAACCGCCCCCTTCGTCTTGGTCTTCTTGAGCAACAGAACCAAGCCCCCTTTGTCCAAGGGACTTAGCATACCGAGGCCTTCACATTAGGTGAAGGCCAGGCGGTCCCTCCACTTCATGTGAAGGGTAACCGCCCCCCTTCCTCTTGCTCTTCTTGAGCAAGAGAACCAAGCCCCCATTGTCCGAGGGACTTAACATACCGAGGCCTTCACGTTAGGGGAAAGCCAGGCGGTCCCTTCACTTGAGGTGAAGGGTAACTGCCCCACTTCCTCTAGCTCTTCTTGAGATAGGGAACCAAGCCCCCATTGTCTGAGGGACTTAGCATATCGAGGCCATCACATTAGGTGAAAGCCAGGCGGTCCCTTCACTTTAGGTGAAGGGCAACCGCCCCCCTTCCTCTTGCTCTTCCTGATCAAGAGAACCAGCCCCCAGTGGATAAGGGACTTTGCATACCGAGGCCTTAACATTAGGTGAAAGCCAGGCGGTCCCTTCACTTTAGGTGAAAGGTAGCCGCCCCCCCTCCTCTTGTTCTTCTTGAGTAAGAGAACCAAGCCCCCATTGTCTAAAGGGCTTAGCATACCGAGGCCTTCACTTTGGGTGAAAGCCAGGCGGTCCCATCACTTTTGGCGAACGGTAACGGCCCCCCTTCCACATGCTCTTCTTGAGCAAGAGATCCAAGCCCCCATTGTCCAATGGACTTAGCTAACCGAGGCCTTCACATTAGGTGAAAGCCATGTGGTCCCTTCACTTCAGGTTAAGGGTAGCCGCCCCCCTCCCTTTTGCTCTTCTTGAGCAAGAGAACCAAGCTCCCATTGTCTAAGGGAGTTAGCATACCGAGGGCTTCACATTAGTTGAAAGCCAGGTGGTTCCTTCACTTTAGGAGAAGGGTAACCGCCCCCCCTGCTCTTCCTCTTCTTGAGCAAGAGAACCAAGCCCCCATTGTCTAAGGGACTTGGCATACCGAGGCCTTCACATTGGGTGAAAGCTAGGCGGTCCCATCCCTTTAGGTGAACGGTAACGGCCCCCCTTCCTCATGCTCTTCTTGAGCAAGAGAACCAAGCCCCCCATTGTCCAA
>JAGTTD010000033.1:23336-63613 GCA_018398585.1 Simmondsia chinensis | reverse complement strand
GCATGAAGACCGAGCCCCCATGTTTCAAGGGACTTAGAATACTGATGCTCTCACATTAGGAGAAAGCCAGGCGGTTCCTTCACTTTTGGATGAAGGATGACCGCCCAAACTCTTCTTGCTCTTTTCCTTCAACCTGGGCAAGAAGAGAAAACCCCATTGTTCAAGGGACTTGGAATACCGAGGCTTTCAGAATAGGTGAAAGCCAGGAGGTTCTTTCACTTTTAGGTGAAGGATGACCGCCCAACCAGTTCTTGTTTATCTATCACTTTAACTTGACAAAAAAGACTAAGCCGCCATTGTTCTACGGACTTCGAATACCGAGGCTTTCACAATACGTGAAAGCCAGGAGGTTCTTTCACTTTTAGGTGAAGGATGACTGCCCAACCTCTTCTTGTTTCTCTTTCACTTTAACTTGAACAAGAAGACTAAGCCCCCATTGTTCAACGGACTTAGAATACCGAGGCTTACACATTACGTGAAAGCCAGGAAGTTCTTTCACTTTTAGGTGAACAATGACCGCCCAACAACATCTTCTTGCTCTTTCACTTTACCTTGAATAAGAAGACCAAGCTCCCATTGTTCAAGGGACTTAGAATACTGTGGCTTACACTTAGGAGAAAGCCTGGCAGTTCCTTCACTTTTAGGTGAAGGATGACCGCCCAACCTCTTCTTGCGCTTTTCCTTCAACCTGAGCATGAAGACCGAGCCCCCATGTTTCAAGGGACTTAGAATACCGAGGCTTTCACATTACGAGAAAGCCAGGAGGTTCTTTCACTTTTAGGTGAACAATTGCCGCCCAATAACGTCTTCTTGCTCTTTCACTTTACCTTGAATAAGAAGACCAAGCTCCCATTGTTCAAGGGACTTAGAATACCGAGGCTTTCACATTAGGAGAAAGCCTGGCAGTTCCTTCACTTTTAGGTGAAGGATGACCGCCCAACCTCTTCTTACGCTTTTCCTCCAACCTGAGCATGAAGACCGAGCCCCCATGTTTCAAGGGACTTAGAATACCGATGCTTTCACATTAGGAGAAAGCCAGGCGGTTCCTTCACTTTTGGATGAAGGGATGACCGCCCAAACTCTTCTCGCTCTTTTCCTTCAACCTGGGCAAGAAGACCGAACCCCATCGTTCAAGGGACTTGGAATACCGGGGCTTTCAGATTAGGTGAAAGCCAGGAGGTTCTTTTCACTTTTAGGTGAAGGATGGCCGCCCAACCAGTTCTTGTTTCTCTATCACTTTAACTTGAAAAAGAAGACTAAGCCGCCATTGTTCTACGGACTTAGAATACCGAGGCTTTCACATTACGTGATAGCCAGGAGGTTCGTCCACTTTTAGGTGAACGATGACCGCCCAACCTCTTCTTGTTTCTCTTTCACTTTAACTTGAAAAAGAAGACTAAGCCCCCATTGTTCAACGAACTTAAAATACGAGGCTTACACATTATGTGAAAGCTAGGAGGTTCTTTCACTTTTAGGTGAACAATGACCGCCCAACAACGTCTTCTTGCTCTTTCACTTTACCTTGAATAAGAAGACCAAGCTCCCATTATTCAAGGGACTTAGAATACCGAGGCATTCACATTAGGAGAAAGCCTGGCAGTTCCTTCACTTTTAGGTGAAGGATGACCGCCCAACCTCTTCTTGCGCTTTTCCTTCAACCTGAGCATGAAGACCGAGCCCCCATGTTTGAAGGGACTTAGAATACCGAGGCTTTCACATTAGGAGAAAGCCTGGTGGTTCCTTCACTTTTGGATGAAGGATGACCGCCCAACCTCTTCTTGCTCATTTCCTTCAACCTGGGCAAGAAGACCAAGCCCCCATTGTTCAAGGGACTTAGAATATCGTGGCTTTCACATTAGGTGAAAGCCAGGCGGTTCCTTCACTTTAGGTGAAGGATGACCGCCCAACAACTTCTTCTTTCTCCTTCACTTTAACTTGAACAAGAAGACTAAGCCCACATTGTTCGAGGGATCTAGAATACCGAGGCTTTCACATTATGTCAAAGCCAGGCGGTTCCTTCACTTTAGGTGAAGGATGACCGCCCAACTTCTTCTTGCTCTTTTCCTTTAACTTGAGCAAGAAAACCAAGCCCCCATTGTTCAAGGGACTTAGAATATCGTGGCTTTCACATTAGGTGAAAGTTAGGCGGTTCCTTCACTTTAGGTGAAGGATGACCGCCAAACAACTTCTTCTTGCCCTTTCACTTAAACTGAAACACGACGACCAAGCCCCCATTGATCAAGGGACTTAGAATATCATGGCTTTCACATTAGGTGAAAGTCTGGCGGTTCCTTCACTTTAGGTGAAGGATGACCGCCAAACAACTTCTTCTTGCCGTTTCACTTAAACTGAAACACGACAACCAAGCCCCCATTGTTCAAGGGACTTAGAATTCTGAGGGTTTCACATTATGTGAAAGCCAGGCGGTTCCTTCACTTTAGGTAAAGGATGACCGCCTAACTTCTTCTTGCTCTTTTCCTTTATCCTAAGCAAGAAGGCCAAGCCCCCATTGTTCAAGGGACTCAGAATACTGAGGCTTTCACATTAGGTGAAAGCCAGGAAGTTCCTTCACTTTTAGGTGAAGGATGACCGCCCAACAACTTCTTCTTTCTCTTTCACTTTAAATTGAACAAGAAGACTAAGCCCCCATTGTTCGAGGGACTTAGAATACCGGGGCTATCACATTGCGTGAAAGCCAGGAGGTTCTTTCACTTTTCGGTAAAGTATGACCGCCCAACCTTTTCTTGCTCTTTTCCTTTAACCTGAGCAAGAAGACCAAGCCCCCATTGTTCAAGGGACTTTGAATATCGAGGCTTTGACATCAGGTGAAAGCCAGGCGGTTCCTTCACTTTAGGTGAAGGATGACCGCCCAACAACTTCTTGTTGGTCTTTCACTATAACTGGAATAAAAGACCAAACCCCCATTGTTCAAGGGACTTAGAACAGCGAGACCTTCACACTAGGTGGTTCCTTCACTTTAGGTAAAGGATGACCGCCTAACTTCTTCTTGCCCTTTTCCTTTAACCCGGGCAAGAAGACCTAGCCCCCATTGTTCAAGGGGCATAGAATACCGAGGCTTTCACATTAGGTGAAAGCCAGGGGGTTCCTTCACTTCAGGTGAAGGATGACCGCCCAATCTCTTCTTGTTTCTCTTTCACTTTAACTTGAACAAGAAGACTAAGCCCCCATTGTGCTACAGACTTAGAATACCGAGGCTTTCACATTACGTGAAAGCCAGGAGGTTCTTTCACTTTTAGGTTAAGGATGACCGCCCAACAACTTCTTCTCGCTCTTTTACTTTAACTCGACCAAGAAGACCAAGCCCCCATTGTTCAAGGGACTTAGAATACCAAGGCTTTCACATTAGGTGAAAGCCAGGCAGTTCCTTCACTTTTAGGTGAAGGATGACCGCCCAACCTCTTGTTGCTCTTTTCCTTCAACCCCGAGCAAGAACCCCAAGCTTCCATTGTTCGAGGGACTTAGAATACCGAGGCTTTCACATTAGGTGAAAGCCAGGCGGTTCCTTCACTTTAGGTGAAGGATGACCGCCCAACAACTTCTTCTTGCTCTTTCACTTTAACTTGAACAAGAAAACCAAGCCCCCTCTAGTCAAGGCACTTGGAATACCGAGGCTTTCAGATTAGGTGAAAGCCAGGAGGTTGTTTCACTTTTAGGTGAACGATGACCGCCCAACCAGTTCTTGTTTCTCTATCCCTTTAACTTGAAAAAGAAGACTAAGCCGCCATTGTTCTACAGACTTAGAATACCGAGGCTTTCACATTACGTGAAAGCCAAGAGGTTCTTTCACTTTTAGGTGAAGGATGACCGCCCAACCTCTTCTTGTTTCTCTTTCACATTAACTTGAACAAGAAGACTAAGCCCCCATTGTTCAACGGACTTAAAATACCGAGGCTTGCACATTACGTGAAAGCCAGGAGGTTCTTTCACTTTTAGGTGAACAATGACCGCACAACAACGTCTTCTTGCTCTTTCACTTTACCTTGAATAAGAAGACCAAGCTCCCATTGTTCAAGGGACTTAGGATACTGAGGCTTTCACATTAGGAGAAAGCCTGGCAGTTCCTTCACTTTTAGGTGAAGGATGACCGCCCAACCTTTTCTTGTGCTTTTCCTTCAACCTGAGCATGAAGACCGAGCCCCCATGTTTCAAGGGACTTAGAATACCGAGGCTTTCACATTAGGAGAAAGCCAGGCGGTTCCTTCACTTTTGGATGAAGGATGACCGCCCAACCTCTTCTTGCTCTTTTCCTTCAACCTGGGCAAGAAGACCAAGCCTCCGTTGTTCAAGGGACTTAGAATATCGTGGCTTTCACATTAGGTGAAAGCCAGGCGGTTCCTTCACTTTAGGTGAAGGATGAATGCCCAACAACTTTTTCTTTCTCTTTCACTTTAACTTGAGCAAGAAGACGAAGCCCCCATTGTTCGAGGGACCTAGAATACCGAGGCTTTCACATTATGTGAAAGACGGGCGGTTCCTTCACTTTAGGTGAAGGATGACCGCCCCACTTCTTCTTGCTCTTTTCCTTTAACTTGAGCAAGAAAACCAAGCCTCCGTTGTTCAAGGGACTTAGAATATCGTGGCTTTCACATTAGGTGAAAGTCAGGCGGTTCCTTCACTTTAGGTGAAGGATGACCGCTAAAAAACTTCTTCTTTCCCTTTCACTTAAACTGAAACACGACGACCAAGCCCCCATTGTTCAAGGGACTTAGAATATCATGGCTTTCACATTAGGTGAAAGTCAGGCGGTTCCTTCACTTTAGGTGAAGGATGACCGCCAAACAACTTCTTCTTGCCCTTTCACTTAAGCTGAAACACGACAACCAAGCCCCCATTGTTCAAGGGACTTAGAATTCTGAGGGTTTCACATTATGTGAAAGCCAGGCGGTTCCTTCACTTTAGGTAAAGGATGACCGCCTCACTTCTTCTTGCTCTTTTCCTTCAACCTAAGCAAGAAGGCCAAGCCCCCATTGTTCAAGGGACTCAGAATACTGAGGCTTTTACAATAGGTGAAAGCCTGGCAATTCCTTCACTTTTAGGTGAAATGACCGCCCAACAACTTCTTCTCTCTCTTTCACTTTAACTTGAACAAGAAGACTAAGCCCCCATTGTTCGAGGGACTTAGAATACCGAGGCTTTCACATTACGTGAAAGCCAGGAGGTTCTTTCACCTTTAGGTGAAGAATGACCGCCCAACCTTTTCTTGCTCTTTTCCTTCAACCTGAGCAAGAAGACCAAGCCCCCATTGTTCAAGGGACTTAGAATATCGAGGCTTTGACATTAGGTGAAAGCCAAGCGGTTCCTTCACGTTAGGTGAAGGATGACCGCCCAACAACTTCTTCTTGGTCTTTCACTTTAACAGGAATAAAAGACCAAACCCCCATTGTTCAAGGGACTTAGAACACCGAGGCCTTCACACTAGGTGGTTCCTTCACTTTTAGGTGAAAGATGACCGTCCAACCTCTTCTTACTTTTTTCCTTAAACCCGAGCAAGAAGACCTAGCCCCCATTGTTCAAGGGGCATAGAATACCGAGGCTTTCACATTAGGTGAAAGCCAGGCAGTTCCTTCACTTTTAGGTGAAGGATGGCCGCTCAACCTCTTGTTGCTCTTTTCCTTCAACCCCGAGCAAGAAGACCAAGCTCCCATTGTTCGAGGGACGTAGAATATCGAGGCTTTCACATTAGGTGAAAGCCAGGCGGTTCCTTCACTTTAGGTGAAGGATGATCGCCCAACAACTTCTTCTTGCTCTTTCACTTTAACTTGAACAAGAAAACCAAGCCCCCACTATTCAAGGGACTTAGAATACAGAGGCTTCCAAATTAGGTGAAAGCCGGGCGGTTCCTTCAATTTTGGGTGAAGGATGACCGCCTATCCTCTACTTGCACTATTCCTTCAACCTGAGCAAGAAGACCAAGCCCCCATTGTTCGAGGGACTTAGAATACCAAGGCTTTCACATTATGTGAAAGCCAGGCGGATCCTTCACTTTAGGTGAAGGATGATCGCCCAACTTCTTCTTGCTCTTTTCCTTTAACCTGAATAAGAAGACCACCTCCCCATTGTCCAAGGGACTTAGAATATCGTGGCTTTCACATTAGGTGAAGCCCAGGCGGTTGCTTCACTTTAGGTGAAGGATGACCGCCCAACAACTTCTTCTTGCTCTTTCACTTTATCTGGAACACAAAGACCAGGCCCCCACTATCCAAGGGACTTGGAATACAGAGGCTTTCACATTGTGTGAAAGCCAGGCGGTTCCTTCACTTTAGGTGAAGGATGACCGCCCAACTTCTTCTTGCACTTTTCCTGTAACCTAAGCAAGAAGACCCAGCCCCCATTGTTCAAGGGACTCAGAATATTGAGGCTTTCACATTAGGTGAAGGCCAGGCGGTTCCTTCACTTTAGGTGAAGGATGACCGCTCGACTTCTTCTTGCTCTTATCCTTTATTCTAAGCGAGAAGATCAAGCCTCCATTGTTCAAGGGACTTAGAATACAGAGGCTTCCACATTATGTGAAAGCCAAGCAGTTCCTTCACTTCCGGTGAAGGGTGACCGCCCAACTTCTTCTTGCTCTTTTCCTGTAACCTAAGCAAGAAGACAAATCCCCCATTGTTCAAGGGACTCAGAATACCAAGGCTTTCGCATTAGGTGAAAGCCAGGCGGTTCCTTCACTTTGGGTGAAGGATGACCGCCCAAACCCTTCTTCCCGTTTTCCTCAAACCTTAGCATGATGACCAAGCCCCCATTATTCAAGGGTCTTAGAATACCGAGGCTTTCACATTAGGTGAAAGCTAGGTGGTTCCTTCACTTTAGGTGAAGGATGACCGCCCAACAAATTCTTCTTGCTCTTTCACTTAAACTTGAACAAGAAAACCAAGCCCCTATTATTCAAGGGACTTGGAATACCGAGGCTTTTAGATTAGATGAAAGCCAGGAGGTTCTTTCACTTTTAGGTGAAGGATGACCTCCCAACCAGTTCTTGTTTCTCTATCACTTTAACTTGAACAAGAAGACTAAGCCGCCATTATTCTACGGACTTAGAATACCGAGGCTTTCACATTACGTGAAAGCCAGGAGGTTCTTTCACTTTTAGGTGAAGGATGACCGCCCAACCTTTTCTTGCTTCTCTTTCACTTTAACTCCAACAAGAAGACTAAGCCCCCATTGTTCAACGGACTTAGATTACCGAGGCTTGCACATTACGTGAAAGCCAGGAGGTTCTTTCACTTTTAGGTGAACAATGACCACCCAACAACGTCTTCTTGCTCCTTCGCTTTACCTTGAATAAGAAGACCAAGCTCCCATTGTTCAAGGGACTCAGAATACCGAGGCTTTCACATTAGGTCAAAGCCTGGCAGTTCCTTCACTTTTAGGTGAAGGATGACCGCCCAACCTCTTCTTGCGCTTTTCCTTCAACCTGAGCAAGAAGACCGAGCCCCCATTGTTCAAGGGACTTAGAATACCGAGGCTTTCACATTAGGTGAAAGCCAGGCGGTTCCTTCACTTTAGGTGAAGGACGACCGCGCAACAACTTCTTCTCACTCTTTCACTTTAACTTGCACAAGAAAACCAAGCCCCCATTGTTCAATGGACTTAGAATACTGAGGCTTTCACATTAGGTGAAAGCCAGGCGGTTCTTTCACTTTTGGGTGAAGGATGACCACCCAACCTCTCCCTGCTCTTTTCCTTCAACCTAAGCAAGAAGACCAAGCCCCCATTGTTCAAGGGATTTAGAATATCGTGGCCTTCACATTAGGTAAAAGCCAGGCGGTTCCTTCACTTTAGGTGAAGGATGACCGCCCAACAACTTCTTCTTTCTCTTTCACTTTAACTTGAACAAGAAGACTAAGCCCCCATTGTTCGTGGGACTTCAAATATCGAGGCTATCACATTACGTGAAAGCCAGGAGGTTCTTTCACTTTTAGGTGAAGGATGACCGCCTAACCTTTTCTTGCTCTTTTCCTTCAACCTGAGCAAGAAGACCAAGCCCCCATTGTTCAAGGGACTTAGAATATCGAGGCTTTGACATCAAGTGAAAGCCAGGCGGTTCCTTCACTTTAGGTGAAGGATGACCGCGCAACGACTTCTTCTTGGTCTTTCACTTTAACTGGAATAAAAGACCAAACCCCCATTGTTCAAGGGACTTAGAACAGCGAGACCTTCATACTAGGTGGTTCCTTCGCTTTTAGGTGAAGGATGACCGTCCAACCTCTTCTTACTTTTTTCCTTAAACCCGAGCTAGAAGACCTAGCCCCCATTGTTCAAGGGGCATAGAATACCGTGGCTTTCACATTAGGTGAAAGCCAGGGGGTTCCTTCACTTCAGGTGAAGGATGAACGCCCAACCTCTTCTTGTTTCTCTTTCACTTTAACTTGAACAAGAAAACTAAGCCCCCATTGTTCTACAGACTTAGAATACCGAGGCTTTCACACGGGAGGTTCTTTCACTTTTAGGTGAGGGATGACCACCCAACAACTTCTTCTCGCTCTTTTACTTTAACTCGAACAAGAAGACCCAGCCCCCATTGTTCAAGGGACTAAGAATACCAAGGCTTTCGCATTAGGTGAAAGCCAGGCAATTCCTTCACTTTTAGGTGAAGGATGACCGCCCAACCTGTTGTTGCTCTTTTCCTTCAGCCGCGAGCAAGAAGACCAAGCTCCCATTGTTCGAGGGACTTAGAATACCGAGGCTTTCACATTAGGTGAAAGCCAGGCCGTTCCTTCACTTTAGGCGAAGGATGACCGCCCAACAACTTCTTCTTGCTCTTTCACTTTAACTTGAACAAGAAAACCAAGCCCCCACTGGTCAAGGGACTTGGAATACCGAGGCTTTCAGATTAGGTGAAAGCCAGGAGGTTCTTTCACTTTTAGGTGAAGGATGACTGCCCAACCAGTTCTTGTTTCTCTATCACTTTAACTTGAAAAAGAAGACTATGGCGCCATTGTTCTACAGACTTAGAATACCGAGGCTTTCACATTACGTGAAAGCCAGGAGGTTCTTTTACTTTTAGGTGAAGGATGACCGCCCAACCTCTTCTTGTTTCTCTTTCACTTTAACTTGAACAAGAAGACTAAGCCCCCATTGTTCAACGAACTTAGAATACCGAGCCTTGCACATTACGTGAAAGCCAGGAGGTTCTTTCACTTTTAGGTGAACAATGACCGCCCAACAACGTCTTCTTGCTATTTCACTTTACCTTGAATAAGAAGACCAAGCTCCCATTGTTCAAGAGACTTAGAATACTGAGGCTTTCACATTAGGAGAAAGCCTGGCAGTTCCTTCACTTTTAGGTGAAGGATGACCGCCCAACCTCTTGTTGCGCTTTTCCTTCAACCTGAGCATGAAGACCGAGCCCCCATGTTTCAAGGGACTTAGAATACCGAGGCTTTCACAATAGGAGAAACCCAGGCGGTTCCTTCACTTTTGGATGAAGGATGACCGGCCAACCTCTTCTTGCTCTTTTCCCTCAACCTGGGCAAGAAGACCAAGCCTCCATTGTTCAAGGGACTTAGAATATCGTGGCTTTCACATTAGGTGAAAGCCAGGCGGTTCCTTCACTTTAGGTGAAGGATGAATGCCCAACAACTTCTTCTTTCTCTTTCACTTTAACTTGAACAAGAAGACTAAGCCCCCATTGTTCGAGGGACCTAGAATACCGAGGCTTTCACATAATGTGAAAGCCAGGCGGTTCCTTCACTTTAGGTGAAGGATGACCGCCCCACTTCTTCTTGCTCTTTTCCTTTATCTTGAGCAAGAAAACCAAGCCCCCGTTGTTCAAGGGACTTAGAATATTGTGTCTTTCACATTAGGTGAAAGCCAGGCAATTCCTTCACTTTTAGGTGAAGGATGACCGCCCAACAACTTCTTCTCTCTCTTTCACTTTAACTTGAAGAAGAAGACTAAGCCCCCATTGTTCGAGGGACTTAGAATACCGAAGCTTTCACATTACATGAAAGCCAGGAGGTTCTTTCACTTTTAGGTGAAGGATGACCGCCCAACCTTTTCTTGCTCTTTTCCTTCAACCTGAGCAAGAAGACCAAGCCCCCATTGTTCAAGGGACTTAGAACACCGAGGCCTTCACACTAGGCGGTTCCTTCACTTTTAGGTGAAAGATGACCGTCCAACCTCTTCTTACTTTTTTCCTTAAACCCGAGCAAGAAGACCTAGTCCCCATTGTTCAAGGGGCATAGAATACCGAGGCTTTCACATTAGGTGAAAGCTAGGCAGTTCCTTCACTTTTAGGTGAAGGATGACCGCCCAACCTCTTGTTGCTCTTTTCCTTCAACCCTGAGCCAGAAGACCAAGCTCCCATTGTTCGAGGGACTTAGAATACCGAGGCTTTCACATTAGGTGAAAGCCAAGCAGTTCCTTCACTTTTAGGTGAAGGATGACCGCCCAACCTCTTGTTGCTCTTTTCCTTCAACCCCGAGCAAGAAGACCAAGCTCCCATTGTTCGAGGGACGTAGAATATCGAGGCTTTCACATTAGGTGAAAGCCAGGCGGTTCCTTCACTTTAGGTGAAGGATGATCGCCCAACAACTTCTTCTTGCTCTTCCACTTTAACTTGAACAAGAAAACCAAGCCCCCACTATTCAAGGGACTTAGAATATGGAGGCTTCCAAATTAGGTGAAAGCCGGGCGGTTCCTTCAATTTTGGGTGAAGGATGACCGCCTATCCTCTACTTGCTCTATTCCTTCAACCTGAGCAAGAAGACCAAGCCCCCATTGTTCGAGGGACTTAGAATACCAAGGCTTTCACATTATGTGAAAGCGAGGCGGATCCTTCACTTTAGGTGAAGGATGACCGCCCAACTTCTTCTTGCTCTTTTCCTTTAACCTGAGTAAGAAGACCACCTCCCCATTGTCCAAGGGGCTTAGAATGTCGTGGCTTTCACATTAGGTGAAGCCCAGGCGGTTCCTTCACTTTAGGTGAAGGATGACCGCCCAACAACTTCTTCTCGCTCTTTCACTTTAACTGGAACACGAAGACCAGGCCCCTACTATCCAAGGGACTTAGAATACCGAGGCTTTCACATTTTGTGAAAGCCAGGCGGTTCCTTCACTTTAGGTGAAGGATGACCGCCCAACTTCTTCTTTCTCTTTTCCTGTAACCTAAGCAAGAAGACCAAGCCCCCATTGTTCAAGGGACTCAGAATACGGAGGCTTTCACATTAGGTGAAGGCCAGGCGGTTCCTTCACTTTAGGTGAAGGATGACCGCTCAACTTCTTCTTGCTCTTATCCTTTATTCTAAGCAAGAAGATCAAGCCTCCATTGTTCAAGGGACTTAGAATACAGAGGCTTCCACATTATGTGAAAGCCAAGCAGTTCCTTCACTTCAGGTGAAGGGTGACCGCCCAACTTCTTCTTGCTCTTTTCCTGTAACCTAAGCAAGAAGACCAAGCCCCCATTGTTCAAGGGACTCAGAATACTGAGGCTTTCTCATTAGGTGAAAGCCAGGCGGTTCCTTCACTTTGGGTGAAGGATGACCGCCCAAACCCTTCTTCCCGTTTTCCTCAAACCTTAGCATGATGACCAAGCCCCCATTATTCAAGGGTCTTAGAATACCGAGGCTTTCACAATAGGTGAAAGCTAGGCGGTTCCTTCACTTTAGGTGAAGGATGACCGCCCAACAACTTCTTCTTGCTCTTTCACTTAAACTTGAACAAGAAAACCAAGCCCCTATTGTTCAAGGGACTTGGAATACCGAGGCTTTCAGATTTGGTGAAAGCCAGGAGGTTCTTTCACTTTTAGGTGAAGGATGACCGCCCAACCAGTTCTTGTTTCTCTTTCACTTTAACTTGAACAAGAAGACTAAGCCGCCATTATTCTACGGACTTAGAATACCAAGGCTTTCACATTACGTGAAAGCCAGGAGGTTCTTTAACTTTTAGGTGAAGGATGACCGCCCAACCTCATCTTGCTTCTCTTTCACTTTAACTTGAACAAGAAGACTAAGCCCCCATTGTTCAACGGACTTAGATTACCGAGGCTTGCACATTACGTGAAAGCCAGGAGGTTCTTTCACTTTTAGGTGAACAATGACCACCCAACAACGTCTTCTTGCTCCTTCACTTTACCTTGAATAAGAAGACCAAGCTCCCATTGTTCAAGGGACTCAGAATACCGAGGCTTTCACATTAGGTCAAAGCCTGGCAGTTCCTTCACTTTTAGGTGAAGGATGACCGTCCAACCTCTTCTTGCGCTTTTCCTTCAACCTGAGCAAGAAGACCGAGCCCCCATTGTTCAAGGGACTTAGAATACCGAGGCTTTCACATTAGGTGAAAGCCAGGTGGTTCCTTCACTTTAGGTGAAGGACGACCGCCCAACAACTTCTTCTCGCTCTTTCACTTTAACTTGCACAAGAAAACCAGGCCCCCATTGTTCAATGGACTTAGAATACTGAGGCTTTCACATTAGGTGAAAGCCAGGCGGTTCCTTCACTTTTGGGTGAAGGATGACCTCCCAACCTCTTCCTGCTCTTTTCCTTCAACCTAAGCAAGAAGACCAAGCCCCCATTGTTCAAGGGATTTAGAATATCGTGGCCTTCACATTAGGTAAAAGCCAGGCGGTTCCTTCACTTTAGGTGCAGGATGACCGCCCAACAACTTCTTCTTTCTCTTTCACTTTAACTTGAACAACAAGACCAAGCCCCCATTGTTCGTGGGACTTCAAATATCGAGGCTATCACATCACGTGAAAGCCAGGAGGTTCTTTCACTTTTAGGTGAAGGATGACCGCCTAACCTTTTCTTGCTCTTTTCCTTCAACCTGAGCAAGAAGACCAAGCCCCCATTGTTCAAGGGACTTAGAATATCGAGGCTTTGACATCAGGTGAAAGCCAGGCGGTTCCTTCACTTTAGGTGAAGGATGACCGCCCAACGACTTCTTCTTGGTCTTTCACTTTAACTGCAATAAAAGACCAAACCCCCATTGTTCAAGGGACTTAGAACAGCGAGACCTTCACACTAGGTGGTTCCTTCACTTTTAGGTGAAGGATGACCGTCCAACCTCTTCTTACTTTTTTCCTTAAACCCGAGCTAGAAGACCTAGCCCCCATTGTTCAAGGGGCATAGAATACCGAGGCTTTCACATTAGGTGAAACCCACGCGGTTCCTTCACTTTAGGCGAAGGATGACCGCCCAACTTCTTCTTGCTCTTTCCCTTCAACCTGAGCAAGAAGACTATGCCCCCATTGTTCAAGGGACATACAATACCGAGGCTTTCACATTAGGTGAAAGCCAGGGGGTTCCTTCACTTCAGGTGAAGGATGACCGCCCAACCTCTTCTTGTTTCTCTTTCACTTTAACTTGAACAAGAAAACTAAGCCCCCATTGTTCTACAGACTTGGAATACCGAGGCTTTCACGCAGGAGGTTCTTTCACTTTTAGGTGAGGGATGACCACCCAACCACTTCTTCTCGCTCTTTTACTTTAACTCGAACAAGAAGACCAAGCCTCTTAGGTGAAAGCCGGGCGATACCTTCACTATAGGTGAGGGCTGACCTCCCAACAACTTCTTCTGGCTCTTTCACTTTAACTTGAACAAGAAGACCATGCCCCCAGTGTTCAAGGGAGTTAGAATATCGAGGCTTTCACATTAGGTGAAGCCAGGCGGTTCCATCACTTTAGGTGAAGGATGACCGCCCAACAACTTCTTCTTGCTCTTTTTTTTCAACCTGAGCAAGAAGACCAAGCCCTCATTGCTCAAGAGACTTAGAATGCCGAGGCTTTCACATTAGGTGAAAGCCAGGCGGTTCCTTCACTTTTAGGTGAAGGATGACCGCCCAACCTCTTCTTGCTCTTTTCCTTCAACTTGAGCAAGAAGACCAAGCCCCCATTGCTCAAGGGACTTAGAATACCGAGGCTTTCACATTAGGTGAAAGCCGGGCGGTTCCTTCACTTTAGGTGAGGGATGACTTCCCAACAACTTCTTCTGGCTCTTTCACTTTAACTTGAACAAGAAGACCATGCCCCCAGTGTTCAAGGGAGTTAGAATATCGAGGCTTTCACATTAGGTGAAGCCAAGCGGTTCCATCACTTTAGGTGAAGGATGATCGCCCAACAACTTCTTCTTGCTCTTTTCCTTCAACCTGAGCAAGGAGACCAAGCCCTCATTGTACAAGAGACTTAGAATGCCGAGGCTTTCACATTAGGTGAAAGCCAGGCGGTTCCTTCCCTTTTAGGTGAAGGATGACTGCCCAACCTCTTCTTGCTCTTTTCCTTCAACTTGAGCAAGAAGACCAAGCCCCCATTGCTCAAGGGACTTAGAATACTGAGGCTTTCACATTAGGTGAAATCCAGGCGGTTCCTTCACTTTAGGTGACGGATGACTTCCCAACAACTTCTTCTGGCTCTTTCACTTTAACTTGAACAAGAAGACCATGCCCCCAGTGTTCAAGGGAGTTAGAATATCGAGGCTTTCACATTAGGTGAAGCCAGGCGGTTCCATCACTTTAGGTGAAGGATGACCGCCCAACAACTTCTTCTTGCTCTTTTCCTTCAACCTGAGCAAGGAGACCAAGCCCTCATTGTTCAAGAGACTTAGAATGCCGAGGCTTTCACATTAGGTGAAACCCAGGCGGTTCCTTCACTTTTTGGCAAAGGATGACTGCCCAACCTCTTCTTTCTTTTTTCCTTCAACCTGAGCAAGAAGACCAAGCCCTCATTGTTCAAGGGAATTAGAATATCGAGGCTTTCACATTAGGTGAAAGCCAGGCGGTTCCTTCACTTTTTGGTGAAGGATGATCGCCCAACCTCTTCTTGCTCTTTTCCCTCAGATTAACGAGGCTTTCACCCGGCAGTTCCTTCACTTTAGGTGAAGGATGACCGCCCAACAACTTCTTCTTGCCCTTTCACTTTAACTCTAAAAAGAAGACCTAGCAACCATTGTTCAAGGGACTTAGGATACCGAGGCTTTCACATTTTGTGAAAGCCAGGCGGTTCTGTCACTTTAGGTGAAGGATGACCGCCCAACTTCTTCTTGCTCTTTTCTTCAACCTGAGCAAGAAGACTAAGCCCCCATTGTTCAAGGGACTTAGAATACCGAGGCTTTCACATTAGGTGAAATCCAGGCGGTTCCTTCACTTTTAGGTGAAGGATGACCGCCCAACCTCTTCTTGCTCTTTTCCTTCAACCTGAGTAAGAAGTCCAAGCCCCCATTGTTCAAGGGACTTGGAATACCGAGGCTTTCACATTAGGTGAAAGCCAGGCGGTACCCTCACTATAGGTGATGGATGACCGCCCAAAAACTTCTTCTTGCTTTTTCACTTTAACTTGAACAAGAAGACCAAGCCCCCATTGTTCAAGGGACTTAGAATACCGAGGATTTCACATTATGTGAAAGCCAGGCGGTTCCTTCACTTTAGGTGAAGGATGACCGCCCACCTTCTTCTTGCTCTTTTCCTTCAACCTGAGCAAGAAGGCTTAGCACCCATTTTTCAAGGGACTTAGAATACCGAGGCTTTCACATTAGGTGAAACCAATGCTGTTCCTTCACTTGTAGGCGAAGGATAACGGCCCAACATCTTCTTGCTCTTTTCCCTCAACTTGAGCAAGAAGACCAAGGCCCCATTGTTCAAGGGACTTAGAATACCGAGGCTTTCACATTAGGGGAAAGCCAGGCGGTTCCTTCAATTTATGTGAAGGATGACCGTCCAACAACTTCTTCTTGCTCTTTCACTTTAACTTGAACAAGAAGACCAAGCCCCCATTGTTCAAGTGACTTAAAACACCGAGGCTTTCACTTTAGGTAAAAGCCAGACGGTTCCTTCACTTTTAGGTGATGGATGACCGTCCTATCTCTTCTTGCTCTTTTCCTTCAACCTGAGCAAGAAGACCAAGCCCCCCTTGTTCAAGGGACTTAGAATATCGAGGCTTTCACATTAGTTGAAAGCAGACGGTTCCTTCACTTTTCGGTGAAGGATGACCGCCCAACCTCTTCTTTCTCTTTTCCTTCAACCTGAGCAAGAAGACCAAGCCCTCATTGTTCAAGGGAATTAGAATATCGAGGCTTTCACACTAGGTGAAAGCCAGGCGGTTCCTTCACTTTTTGGTGAAGGATGATCGCCCAACCTCTTCTTGCTCTTTTCCTTCAACCTGAGCAAGAGACCAAGCTCCCATTGTTCAAGGGACTCAGATTAACGAGGCTTACACCAGGTGGTTCCTCAACTTTAGGTGAAGGATGACCGCCCAACAACTTCTTCTTGCTCTCTCACTTTAACTCCAAAAAGAAGACCTAGCCCCCGTTGTTCAAGGGACTTAGGACACCGAGGCTTTCACATTATGTGAAAGCCAGGCGGTTCCTTCACTTTAGGTGAAGGATGACCGTCCAACTTCTTCTTGCTCTTTTCTTCAACTTTAGCAAGAAGACTAAGCCCCCATTGTTCAAGGGACTTAGAATACCGAGGCTTTCACATTAGGTCAAAGCCAGGCGGTTCCTTCACTTTTAGGTGAAGGATGACCGCCCAACCTCTTCTTGCTCTTTTGCTTCAACCTGAGCCAGAAGACCAAGCCCCCATTGTTCAAGGGACTTAGAATACCGAGGCTTTCACATTAGGTGAAAGCCAGGCGGCACCTTCACTTTAGGTGATATATGACCGCCCAACAACTTCTTGTTGCTTTTTCACTTTAACTTGAACAAGAAGACCAAGCCCCCATTGTTCAAGGGACTTAGAATACCGAGGCCTTCACATTATGTGAAAGCCAGGCGGTGCCTTCACTTTAGGTCAAGGATGACTGCCCAACTTCTTCATGCTCTTTTCCTTCAACCTGAGCAAGAAGGCTTAGCCCCAATTTTTCAAGGGATTTAGAATACCGAGGCTTTCACATTAGGTGAAAGCCACGCTGTTCCTTCACTTTTAGGTGAAGGATAACCGCCCAACCTCTTCTTGCTCTTTTCCCTCAACTTGAGGAAGAAGACCAAGCCCCCATTGTTCAAGAGACTTAGAATACCAAGGCTTTCGCATTAGGGGAAAGCCAGGCGGTTCGTTTAATTTATGTGAAGGATGACCGTCCGACAACTTCTTGTTGCTCTTTCACTTTAACTTGAACAAGAAGACCAAGCCCCCATTTTCAAGGGACTTAAAATATCGAGGCTTTCACTTTAGTTGAAAGCCAGATGATTCCTTCACTTTTAGGTGAAGGATGACCGCCCTATCTCTTCATGCTTTTTTCCTTCAACCAGAGCAAGAAGACCAAGCCCCCCTTGGTCAAGGGACTTAGAATATCAAGGCTTTCACATTAGTTGAAAGCAGACGGTTCCTTCACTTTTCGGTGAAGGATGACCGCCCAACCTCTTCTTTCTCTTTTCCTTTAACCTGAGCAAGAAGACCAAGCCCTCACTGTTCAAGGGAACTAGAATATCGAGACTTTCACACTAGGTGAAAGCCAGGCGGGGCCTTCACTTTTTGGGGAAGGATGATCGCCCAACATCTTCTTGCTCTTTTCCTTCAACCTGGGCAAGAAGCCCAAGCTCCCATTGTTCAAGGGACTCAGATTAACGAGGCTTTCACCAGGCGGTTCCTTCGCTTTAGGTGAAGGATGACCGCCCAACAACTTCTTCTTGCTCATTCACTTTAACTCTAAAAAGAAGACCAAGCCTCCATTGTACAAGGGACTTAAAATACCGAGGCTTTCACATTAGGTGAAAGCCAGGCGGTTCCTTCACTTTTAGGAGAAGGATGACTGCCCAACCTCTCCTTGCTCTTTTCCTTCAACCCGAGCAACAAGACCAAGCCCCCATTGCTCAAGGGACTTAGAATACCTAGGCTTTCATATTAGGTGAAAGCCAGGCGGTACCTTCACTATAGGTGAGGGATGACCTCCCAACAACTTCTTCTGGCTCTTTCACTTTAACTTGAACAAGAAGACCATGCCCCCAGTGTTCAAGGGAGTTAGAATATCGAGGCTTTCACATTAGGTGAAGCTAGGCGGTTCCATCACTTTAGGCGAAGGATGGCCGCCCAACAACTTCTTCTTGCTCTTTTCCTTCAACCTGAGCAAGGAGACCAAGCCCTCATTGTTCAAGAGACTTAGAATGCCGAGGCTTTCACATTAGGTGAAAGCCAGGCGGTTCCTTCGCTTTTAGGTGAAGGATGACAGCCCAACCTCTTCTTGCTCTTTTCCTTCAACTTGAGCAAGAAGACCAAGTCCCCATTGCTCGAGCGACTTAGAATACCGAGGCTTTCACATTAGGGGAAGCCAGGCAGTTCCGTCACTTTTGGTGAAGGATGACCGCCCAACAACTTCTTCTTGCTCTTTTCCTTTAACCTGAGCAAGAAGACCAAGCCCCCATTATTCAAGGGACTTATAGTGCTGAGGCTTTCAAATTAGGTGAAAGCCAGGCAGTTCCTTCACTTTAGGTGAAGGATGACCGCCCAACAACTTCTTCATGCTCTTTTCCTTTTGCCTGAGAATGAAGACCAAGCCCCCATTGTTCAAGGGACTTAGAATACCGAGGCTTTCACATTAGGGGAAAGCCAGGCGGTTCCTTCACTTTAAGTGAAGGATGACCGCCCAACAACTTCTTCTTGCTCTCTCACTTTAACTTGAACAAGAAGACCAAGCCCCCATTGTTCAAGGGACTTAGGATACCGAGGCTGTCACATTATGTCAAAGCCAAGCGATTCCTTCAGTTTAGGTGAAGGATGACCACCCAACTTCTCCTTGGTCTTTTCCTTCAACCCGAGCCAGAAAACTAAGCCCCCATTGTTCAAGGGACTTAGAATGCGGAGGCTTTCGCATTAGGTGAAAGCCAGGCGGTTCCATCACTTTTAGGTAAAGGATGACCGCCCAACCTCTTCTTGCTCTTTTCCTTCAACCTGGGCAAGAAGACCGAGCCCCCATTGCTCATGGGACTTAGAAAACCGAGGATTTCACATTAGGTGAAAGACAGGCGGTTCCTTCAGTTTAGATGAAGGATGACCGCCCAACAACTTCTTCTTGCTCTTTCACTTTAAATACAACAAGAAGACCAGGACCCCATTGTTCAAGAGACTTCGAATACCGAGGCTTTCACATTACGTGAAAGCCAAGCGGTTCCTTCACTTTAGGTGAAGGATGACCACCCAACTTCTTCTTGGTCTTTTCCTTCAACCTGAGCAAGAAAACTAAGCCCACATTGCTCAAGGGACTTCGAATGCCGAGGCTTTCGCATTAGATGAAAGCTAGGCGGTTCCATCACTTTAAGTGAAGGATGACCGCCCAACAACTTCTTCTTGCTCTCTCACTTTAACTTGAACAAGAAGACCAAGCCCCCATTGTTCAAGGGACTTAGAATACCGAGGCTTTCACATTATGTGAAAGCCAAGCGATTCCTTCAGTTTAGGTGAAGGATGACCACCCAACTTCTTCTTGGTATTTTCCTTCAACTTGAGCAAGAAAACTAAACCCCCATTGTTCAAGGGACTTAGAATGCGGAGGCTTTCGCATTAGGTGAAAGCCAGGCGGTTCCATCACTTTTAGGTAAAGGATGACCGCCCAACCTCTTCTTGCTCTTTTCCTTCAACCTGAGCAAGAAGACCAAGCCCCCATTGTTCAAGGGACTTAGAAAACCGAGGATTTCACATTAGGTGAAAGACAGGCGGTTCCTTCACTTTAGATGAAGGATGACCGCCCAACAACTTCTTCTTGCTCTTTCATTATAAATAGAACAAGAAGACCAGGCCCCCATTGTTCAAGAGACTTAGAATACCGAGGCTTTCACATTAGGTGAAAGCCAAGCGGTTCCTTCACTTTAGGTGAAGGATGACCACCCAACTTCTTCTTGGTCTTTTCCTTCAACCTGAGCAAGAAAACTAAGCCCACATTGCTCAAGGGACTTAGAATGCCGAGGCTTTCGCATTAGGTGAAAGCTAGGCGGTTCCATCACTTTTAGGGGAAGGATGACCGCCCAACCTCTTCTTGCTCTTTTCCTTCAACCTGAGCAGGAAGACCGAGCCTCCATTGTTCAAGGGACTTAGAATACCGGGGATTTCACATTAGGTGAAAGACGGGCGGTTCCTTCACTTTAAGTGAAGGATGACTGCCCAACAACTTCTTCTTGCTCTTTCACTTTAACTTGAACAAGAAGACCAAGCCCTCATTGTTCAAGGGACTTAGAATACCGAGGCATTCACATTATGTGAAAGCCAAGCGGTTCCTTCACTTTAGGTGAAGGATGACCGCCCAACTTCTTCTTGGTCTTTTCCTTCAACCTAAGCAAGAAAACTAAGCCCCCATTGTTCAAGGGACTTAGAATGCCGAGGCTTTCGCATTAGGTGAAAGCCAGGCAGTTCCATCACTTGTAGGTGAAGGATGACCGCCCAACCTCTTCTTGCTCTTTTCCTTCTACCTGGGCAAGAAGACCAAGCCCCCATTGTTCAAGGGACTCAGATTACTGAGGATTTCACATTAGGGGAAAGATAGGCGGTTCCTTCACTTTTAGGTGAAGGATGACCGCCCAATCTCTTCTTGCTTCTTTCTTTCAACCTGAGCAAGAAGACCAAGCCCCCATTGTTCAAGGGACTTAGAATATCGAGGCTTTCACATTAGGTGAAGGCAGGCGGTTCCTTCACTTTAGGTGAAGATTGACTACCCAACAACTTCTTCCTGCTCTTTTCCTTCAACCCGAGCAAGAAGACCAAGCCCCCATAATTCAAGGGACTTAGAATACTGAGGCTTTCACATTAGGTGAAAGCCACGTGGTTCGTTCACTTTAGGTGAAGCATGACCGCCCAACAACTTCTTCTTGCTCTTTTCCTTCAACTTGAGCAAGAACACTAAGCCCCCATGGTTCAAGGGACTTCGAATACCGAGGCTTTCACATTAGGTGAAAGCCAAGCAGTTCCTTCACTTTTAGGTGAAGGATGACCGCCCAACCTCTTCATGCTCTTTCCCTTCGGCCTGAGCAAGAAGACCAAGGCCCCAATGTTCAAGGGACTTAGAATACCGAGGCTTTCACATTAGGTGAAAGCCGGGCGGTTCCTTCACTTCAGGTGAAGGATGACCGTCCAACCTCTTCTTGCTCTTTTCCAGCAACCTGAGCGTGAAGACCTAGCCCCCATTGTTCATGGGACTTGGATTATCGAGGACTTCACATTAGGTGAAAGTAAGGTTGTCCCTTCGCTTTAGGTGAAGGATGACCGCCCAACAACTTCTTCTTTCTCTTTTCCTTCAACCTGAGAAAGAAGACTATGCCCCCATTGTTCAAGGGACTCATAATACTGAGGCTTTCACATTAGGTGAAAGCTAGGCAGTTCCTTCACTTTAAGAGAAGCATGACCGCCCAAAAAATTCTTCTTGCTCTTTCACTTTAACTTGAACAGGAAGACCAAGCCCCCATTGTTCAAGGGACTTAGAATGCCGAGGCTTTCACAATAGGTAAAACCAAGGCGGTTCCTTCACTTTAGGTGAGGAATGACCGCCCAACAACTTCTTCTGGCTCTTCCACTTTAACTTGAACAAGAAGACCATGCCCCCATTGTTCAAGGGATTTAGAATACCGAGGCTTTCACATTAGGTGAGAGCCTGGCGGTTCCTAACCTTTTCTCTGAAGGATGACCGCCCAACCTCTTCTTGCTCTTTTCCTTCAACCTGAGCTAGAAGACCAAGCCCCCCTTGTTTAAGGGACTTAGAATACCGAGTCTTTCTCATTAGGTGAAAGCCAGGCGGTTCCTCAACTTTAGGTGAAGGATGACCGCCCAACAACTTCTTCTTGCTCTTTTCCTTCAACATGAGTAAGAAGACTAAGCCCCAACGGTTCAAGGGACTTAGAATACTGAGGCTTTCCCATTAGGGGAAAGCCAAGCGGTTCCTTCACTTTAGGTGAAGGGTGACCGCCCAACAACTTCTTCTTACTCTTTTCCTTCAACCTGAGCAAGAAGACCAAGCCCCCATTGTTCAAGGGACTTAGAATACTGAGGCTTTCACATTAAGTGAAAGCTAGGTGGTTCCTTCACTTTAGGTGAAGCATGACCGCCCAACAACTTCTTCTTGCCCTTTTCCTTCAACCTGAGCAAGAAGGCTAAGCCCCCATGGTTCATGGGACTTCGAATACCGAGGCTTTCACATTAGGCGAAAGCTAGGCGGTTCCTTCACTTTAGGTGAAGGATGACCGCCCAACTTCTTCTTGCTCTTTTCCTTCAACTTGAGCAAGAAGACGAAGCCCCCATTTTTCAAGGGACTTAGAATACCGAGGCTTTCACATTAGGTGAAAGATAGGCGGTTCCTTCACTTTTAGGGAAGGATGACCGCCCAACCTCTTCTTGCCCTTTTCTTTCAACCTGAGCAAGAAGAGCACGCCCCCATTGTTCAAGGCATTTAGAATACTGAGGCTTTCCCATTAGGTGAAAGCCAGGCGGTACCTTCAATATAGGTGAGGGATGACCTCCCAACAACTTCTTTTGGTTCTTTCACTTTAACTTGAACAATAAGACCATGCCCCCAGTGTTCAAGGGAGTTAGAATATCAAGGCTTTCACATTAGGTGAAGCCAGGCGGTTCCATCACTTTAGGTGAAGGATGACCGCCCAACAACTCCTTCTTGCTCTTTTCCTTCAACCTGAGCAAGAATACCAAGCCCTCATTGTTCAAGAGACTTAGAATGCCGAGGCTTTCACATTAGGTGAAAGCTAGGTGGTTCCATCACTTGTAGGTGAAGGATGACCGCCCAACCTATTCTTGCTCTTTTCCTTCTACCTGTGCGAGAAGACCAAGCCCCCATTGTTCAAGGGACTTAGATTACCGAGGATTTCACATTAGGTGAAAGATAGGCGGTTCCTTCACTTTTAGGTGAAGGATGACCGCCCAATCTCATCTTGCTTCTTTTTTAAACCTGAGCAAGAAGACCAAGCCCCCATTGTTTAAGGGACCTAGAATATCGAGGCTTTCACATTAGGTGAAGGCAGGCGGTTCCTTCACTTTAGGTGAAGAATGACTGCCCAACAACTTCTTCTTGCTCTTTTCCTTCAACCCGAGCAAGAAGACCAAGCCCCCATAATTCAAGGGACTTAGAATACTGAGGCTTTCACATTAGGTGAAAGCTAGGCGGTTCCTTCACTTTAGGTGAAGCATGACAGCCCAACAATTTCTTCTTGCCCATTCACTTTAACTTGAACTGGAAGACCCAGCCCCCACTGTTCAAGGGACTTAGAATACCAAGGCTTTTACATTAGGTGAAAGCCAGGCGGTTCCATCACTCTAAGAGAGGGATGACCTCCCAACAACTTCTTCTGGCTCTTTCACTTTAACTTGAACAAGAAGACCATGCCCCCATTGTTAAAGGGGTTAGAATACTGAGGCTTTCACATTAGGTGAAAGCCAAGCAGTTCCTTCACTTTAGGTGAAGGATAACCGCCCAACTTCTTCTTGCTCTTTTCCTTCAACCTGAGCAAGAAGACTAAGCCCCCATTGTTCAAGGGACTTAGAATACCGAGGCTTTCACTTTAGGTGAAAGTAGACGGTTCCTTCACTTTTTGGTGAAGGATGACCGCCCAACCTCTTCTTGCTCTTTTCCTTCAAACTGAGCAAGAAGACCAAGGCCCCATTGTTCAAGGGACTTAGAATACCGAGGCTTTCACTTTAGGTGAAAGCCAGGCGGTTCCTTCACTTTTAGGTGAAGGATGACCGCCCAACCTCTTCTTAATCTTTTCCTTCAACCTAAGCAAGAAGGCCAAGCCCCCATTGTTGAAGGGACTTAGAATACCGGGGCTTTCACATTAGGGGAAATCCCGGGGGTTCCTTCACTTTTAGGTGAAGGATGACCCACCAACCTCTTCTTGCTCTTTTCCTTCAACCTGAGCAAGAAGACCAAGCCCCTATTGTTCAAGGGCCTTAGAATACTGAGGCCTTCACATTAGGTGAAAGCCAAGCCGTTTGTTCACTTTAGGTGAAGCATGACCGCCCAACAACTTCTTCTTGCTCTTTCACTTTAACTTGAACAAGAAGACCAAGCCCCCATTATTCAAGGGACTTAAAATACCGAGGCTTTCACATTAGGTGAAAGCCAGGCGGTTCCTTCACTTTAGGTGAGGGATGACCGCCCAACAACTTCTTCTGGCTCTTTCACTTTAACTTCAACAAGAAAAGCATGCCCCCATTGTTCAAGGGACTTGGAATACCGAGGCTTTCACATTAGGTGAAAGTCAGGCGGTTCATTCACTCTCGGTGGAGGATGACCGCCCAACTTCTTCTTGCTCTTTTCCTTCAACCTTAGCCAGAAGACTAAGCCCCCATTGTTCAAGGGACTTAGAATACCGAGGCTTTCACATTAGGTGAAAGCCGGGCGGTTCCTTCACTTTTAGGTGAAGAATGACTGCCCAACCTCTTCTTGCTCTTTTCCTTCAACCAGAGCAAGAAGACCAAGCCTCCATTGTTCAATGGACTTTGAATACTGAGGCTTTCACATTAGGGGAAAGCCAGGCGGTTCCTTAACTCTAGGTGAAGGATGACGGCCCAACCACTTCTTCTTGCTCTTTTCCTTCATCCTGAGCAAGAAGACTAAGCCCCCATGGTTCAAGGGACTTAGAATACCGAGGCTTTCACATTAGGTGAAAGCCAGGCGGTTCCTTCACTTTCAGGTGAAGGATGACCGCCCAACCTCTTCTTGCTCTTATCCTTCAACCTGAGCAAGAAGACCAAGCCCCCATTGCTCAAGGGACTTAGAATACTGAGGCTATCACATTAGGCGAAAGCCAGGTGGTTCCTTCACTTGACGTGACGCATAACCGCCCAACAACTTCTTCTTGCTCTTTTCCTTCAACCTGAGCAAGAAGACCAAGCCCCCATTGTTCAAGGGACTTAGAATACTGAAGCTTTCACATTAGGTGAAAGCCGGGCGGTTCCTTCACTTTAGGTGAAGGATGACCGCCCAACAACTTCTTCTTACTCTTTTCCTTCAACCTGAGCAAGAAGACCAAGCCCCCTTTGTTCAAGGGACTTAGAATACTGAGGCTTTCACATTAGGTGAAAGCCAGGTGGTTCCTTCAGTTTAGGTGAAGCATGACCGCCCAACAACTTCTTCTTGCTCTTTTCCTTCAACCTGAGCAAGAAGACTAAGCCCCCATGGTTCAAGGGACTTCGAATACCGAGGCTTTCACATTAGGTGAAAGCCAAGCAGTTCCTTCACTTTTAGGTGAAGGATGACCGCCCAACCTCTTCTTGCTCTTTTCCTTCAGCCTAAGCAAGAAGACCTAGCCCCCATTGTTCATGGGACTTGGATTATCAAGGACTTCACATTAGGCGAAAGTAAGGTTGTCCCTTCGCTTTAGGTGAAGGATGACCGCCCAACAACTTCTTATTGCTCTTTTCCTTCAACCTGAGCAAGAAGACAAAGCCCCCATTGTTCAAGGGACTCATAATACTGAGGCTTTCACATTAGGTGAAAGCTAGGCAGTTCCTTCACTTTAGGTGAAGCATGACCGCCCAAAAAATTCTTCTTGCTCTTTCACTTTAACTTGAACAGGAAGACCAAGCCCCCATTGTTCAAGGGACTTAGAATGCCGAGGCTTTCACATTAGGTAAAACCAAGGCGGTTCCTTCACTTTAGGTGAGGGATGACAGCCCAACAACTTCTTCTGGCTCTTCCACTTTAACTTGAACAAGAAGACCATGCCCCCATTGTTCAAGGGATTTGGAATACCGAGGCTTTCACATTAGGTGAAAGCCAGGAGGTTCCTAAACTTTTCGGTGAAGGACGACCGCCCAACCTCTTCTTGCCCTTTTCCTTCAACCTGAGCCAGAAGACCAAGCCCCCATTGTTTAAGGGGCTTAGAATACCGAGTCTTTCTCTTTAGGTGAAAGCCAGGCGGTTCCTTAACATTAGGTGAAGGATGACCGCCCAACAACTTCTTCTTGCTCTTTTCCTTCAACATGAGTAACAAGACTAAGCCCCAATGGTTCCAGGGACTTAGAATACAGAGGCTTTCCCATTAGGTGAAAGCCAAGCGGTTCCTTCACTTTAGGTGAAGGATGACCGCCCAACAACTTCTTCTTACTCTTTTCCTTCAACCTGAGCAAGAAGACCAAGCCCCCATTGTTCAACGGACTTAGAATACTGAGGCTTTCACATTAAGTGAAAGCCAGGTGGTTCCTTCACTTTAGGTGAAGCATGACCGCCCAACAAGTTCTTCTTGCTCTTTTCCTTCAACCTGAGCAAGAAGGCTATGCCCGCATGGTTCAAGGGACTTCGAATACCAAGGCTTTCACATTAGGCGAAAGACAGGCGGTTCCTTCACTTTAGGTGAAGGATGACCGCCCAACTTCTTCTTGCTCTTTTCCGTCAACCTGAGCAAGAAGACGAAGCCCCCATTGTTCAAGGCACTTAGAATACTGAGGCTTTCCCATTAGGTGAAAGCCAGGTGGTTCCTTAACTTTAGGTGAAGGATGACCGCCCACCAACTTCTTCTTTCTCCTTTCCTTCAACCTGAGCAAGTAGACTACGCCCCCATGGTTCAAGGGACTTAGAATACCGAGGCTTTCACATTAGGCGAAAGCCAAGCGTTTCCTTCACTTTCAGGTGAAGGATGACTGCCCAACCTCTTCTTGCTCTTTTCCTTCAACCTGAGCAAGAAGTCCAAGCCCCCATTGTTCACGGGACTTAGAATACTGAGGCTTTCACATTTGGTGAAAGCCAGGCGATTCCTTAATTTTAGGTGAAGGATGACCGCCCAACAACTTCTTCTTGCTCTTTTCCTTCAACCTGAGCAAGAAGACTACGCCCCCATGGTTCAAGGGACTTAGAATACCGAGGCTTTCATGTTAGCTTAAAGCCAGGCGGTTCCTTCACTTTTAGGTGAAGGATGACCGCCCAACCTCTTCTTGCTCTTTTCCGTCAACCTGAGCAAGAAGACCAAGCCCCCATTTTTCAAGGGACTTAGAATATCGAGGCTTTCACATTAGGTGAAAGCCAGGCGGTTCCTTCACTTTAGGTGAAGGACGACCACCCAACAACTTCTTCTTGCTCTTTTCCTTCAACCTGAGCAAGAAGACCAAGCCCCCATTGTTCAAGGGACTTAGAATACTGAGTCTTTCACATTAAGTGAAAGCCAGGAGGTTCCTTCACTTTAGGTGAAGCATGACCGCCCAACAACTTCTTCTTGCTCCTTTCCTTCAACCTGAGCAAGAAGGCTAAGCCCCCATGGTTCAAGGGACTTCAAATACCGAGGCTTTCACGTAGTTCCTTCAATTTCAGGTGAAGGATGACTGCCCAACCTCGTCTCGCTCTTTTCCTTCAACCTGAGCAAGAAGTCCAAGCCCCCATTGTTCAAGGGACTTAGAATACTGAGGCTTTCACATTTGGTGAAAGCCAGGCGGTTCCTTAATTTTAGGAGAAGGATGACCGCCCAACAACTTCATCTTGCTCTTTTCCTTCAACCTGAGCAAGAAGGCTAAGCCCCCATGGTTCAAAGGACTTCGAATACCGAGGCTTTCACTTTAGGTGAAAGCCAGGCGGTTCCTTCACTTTTAGGGGAAGGATGACCACCCAGTCTCTTCTTGCTTCTTTCCTTCAACTTGGGCAAAAAGACCAAGCCCCCATTGTTCAAGGGACTTAGAATATCGAGCCTTTCAAATTAGGTGAAAGCAGGAGGTTCCTTCACTTTAGGTGATGAATGACAGCCCAACAACTTCTTCTTGCTCTTTTCCTTCAACCTGAGCAAGAAGACCAAGCCCCCATAATTCAAGGGACTTAGAATACTTAGGCTTTCACACTAGGTGAAAGCCAGGCGGTTCCTTCACTTTAGGTGAAGCATGACCGCCCAACATCTTCTTCTTGCTCTTTCACTTTAACTTGAACTGGAAGACCGAGCCTCCATTTTTCAAGGGACTTAGAATATCCAGGCTTTCACATTAGGTGAAAGCCATGCGGTTCCTTCACTTTAGGTGAGGGATGACCGCCGAACAACTTCTTCTTTCTCTTTCACTTTAACTTGAACTCGAAGACCAAGCCCCCATTGTTCCAGGGACTTCGAATACCGAGGCTTTCACATTATGTGAAAGCCAAGCGGTTCCTTCACTTTAGGTGAAGGATGACCATCCAACTTCTTCTTGCTCTTTTCCTTCAACCTGAGCGAGAAGACAAAGCCCCCATTGTCCAAGGGACTTGGAATGCCGAGGCTTTCACATTAGGTGAAAGCCAGGCAGTTCCATCACTTTTAGGTGAAGGATGACCGCCCAACCTCTTCTTGCTCTTTTCCTTCAACCTGAGCTAGAAGACCAAGCCCCCATTGTTCAAGGGACTTAGTATACCGGGGCTTTCACATTAGGTGAAAGCCAGGCAATTCCTTCACTTTAGGTGAAGGATGACTGCCCAACAACTTCTTCTTGCTCTTTCACTTTAACTTGAACAAGAAGACCAAGCCCCCATTGTTCAAGGTACTTAGAATACCGAGGCTTTCACATTAGGTGAAAGCCATGCGGTTCCTTCACTTTAGGGGAGGGATGACCGCCCAACAACTTGTTCTGGCTCTTTCACTTTAACTTGAACAAGAAGACCGTGCCCCCATTGTTCAAGGGATTTAGAATATCGAGGCTTTCACATTAGGTGAAAGACAGGCGGTGCCTTCACTTTAGGTGAAGGATGACCGCCCAACTTCATCTTGCTCTTTTCCCTCAACCTGAGCAAGAAGGCTAAGCCCCAATGGTTCAAGGGACATCGAATACCGAGGCTTTCACATTAGGCGAAAGCCAGGCGGTTCCTTCACTTTAGGTGAAGGATGACCGCCCAACTTCTTCTTGCCCTTTTCCTTCAACCTGAGCAAGAAGACTACGCCCCCATTTTTCAAGGGACTTAGAATACCGAGGCTTTCACATTAGGTGAAAGCCAGGTGGTTCCTTCACTTTAGGTGAAGCATGACAGCCCAACAATTTCTTCTTGCCCATTCACTTTAACTTGAACTGGAAGAACCAGCCCCCACTGTTCAAGGGACTTAGAATACCAAGGCTTTTACATTAGGTGAAAGCCAGGTGGTTCCATCACTCTAAGAGAGGGATGACCTCCCAACAACTTCTTCTGGCTCTTTCACTTTAACTTGAACAAGAAGACCATGCCCCCATTGTTAAAGGGGTTAGAATACTGAGGCTTTCACATTAGGTGAAAGCCAGGCAGTTCCTTCACTTTAGGTGAAGGATAACCGCCCAACTTCTTCTTGCTCTTTTCCTTCAACCTGAGCAAGAAGACTAAGCCCCCATTGTTCAAGGGACTTAGAATACCGAGGCTTTCACATTAGGTGAAAGTAGACGGTTCCTTCACTTTTTGGTGAAGGATGACCGCCCAACCTCTTCTTGCTCTTTTCCTTCAACCTGAGCAAGAAGACCAAGGCCCCATTGTTCAAGGGACTTAGAATACCGAGGCTTTCACTTTAGGTGAAAGCCAGGCGGTTCCTTCACTTTTAGGTGAAGGATGACCGCCCAACCTCTTCTTAATCTTTTCCTTCAACCTAAGCAAGAAGGCCAAGCCCCCATTGTTGAAGGGACTTAGAATACCGGGGCTTTCACATTAGGTGAAATCCTGGCGGTTCCTTCACTTTTAGGTGAAGGATGACCCACCAACCTCTTCTTGCTCTTTTCCTTCAACCTGAGCAAGAAGACCAAGCCCCTATTGTTCAAGGGCCTTAGAATACTGAGGCCTTCACATTAGGTGAAAGCCAAGCGGTTTGTTCACTTTAGGTGAAGCATGACCGCCCAACAACTTCTTCTTGCTCTTTCACTTTAACTTGAACAAGAAGACCAAGCCCCCATTATTCAAGGGACTTAAAATACCGAGGCTTTCACATTAGGTGAAAGCCAGGCGGTTCCTTCACTTTAGGTGAGGGATGACCGCCCAACAACTTCTTGTGGCTCTTTCACTTTAACTTCAACAAGAAAAGCATGCCCCCATTGTTCAAGGGACTTGGAATACCGAGGCTTTCACATTAGGTGAAAGTCAGGCGGTTCATTCACTCTCGGTGGAGGATGACCGCCCAACTTCTTCATGCTCTTTTCCTTCAACCTTAGCCAGAAGACTAAGCCCCCATTGTTCAAGGGACTTAGAATACCGAGGCTTTCACATTAGGTGAAAGCCGGGCGGTTCCTTCACTTTTAGGTGAAGAATGACTGCCCAACCTCTTCTTGCTCTTTTCCTTCAACCAGAGCAAGAAGACCAAGCCCCCATTGTTCAATGGACTTTGAATACTGAGGCTTTCACATTAGGGGAAAGCCAGGCGGTTCCTTAACTCTAGGTGAAGGATGACGGCCCAACCACTTCTTCTTGCTCTTTTCCTTCATCCTGAGCAAGAAGACTAAGCCCCCATGGTTCAAGGGACTTAGAATACCGAGGCTTTCACATTAGGTGAAAGCCAGGCGGTTCCCTCACTTTCAGGTGAAGGATGACCGCCCAACCTCTTCTTGCTCTTATCCTTCAACCTGAGCAAGAAGACCAAGCCCCCATTGTTCAAGGGACTTAGAATACTGAGGCTATCACATTAGGCGAAAGCCAGGTGGTTCCTTCACTTGACGTGACGCATAACCGCCCAACAACTTCTTCTTGCTCTTTTCCTTCAACCTGAGCAAGAAGACCAAGCCCCCATTGTTCAAGGGACTTAGAATACTGAAGCTTTCACATTAGGTGAAAGTCGGGCGGTTCCTTCACTTTAGGTGAAGGATGACCGCCCAACAACTTCTTCTTACTCTTTTCCTTCCACCTGAGCAAGAAGACCAAGCCCCCTTTGTTCAAGGGACTTAGAATACTGAGGCTTTCACATTAGGTGAAAGCCAGGTGGTTCCTTCAGTTTAGGTGAAGCATGACCGCCCAACAACATCTTCTTGCTCTTTTCCTTCAACCTGAGCAAGAAGACTAAGCCCCCATGGTTCAAGGGACTTCGAATACCGAGGCTTTCACATTAGGTGAAAGCCAAGCAGTTCCTTCACTTTTAGGTGAAGGATGACCGCCCAACCTCTTCTTGCTCTTTTCCTTCAGCCTAAGCAAGAAGACCTAGCCCCCATTGTTCATGGGGCTTGGATTATCAAGGACTTCACATTAGGCGAAAGTAAGGTTGTCCCTTCGCTTTAGGTGAAGGATGACCGCCCAACAACTTCTTATTGCTCTTTTCCTTCAACCTGAGCAAGAAGACTAAGCCCCCATTGTTCAAGGGACTCATAATACTGAGGCTTTCACATTAGGTGAAAGCTAGGCAGTTCCTTCACTTTAGGTGAGGCATGACCGCCCAAAAAATTCTTCTTGCTCTTTCACTTTAACTTGAACAGGAAGACCAAGCCCCCATTGTTCAAGGGACTTAGAATGCCGAGGCTTTCACATTAGGTAAAACCAAGGCGGTTCCTTCACTTTAGGTGAGGGATGACAGCCCAACAACTTCTTCTGGCTCTTCCACTTTAACTTGAACAAGAAGACCATGCCCCCATTGTTCAAGGGATTTAGAATACCGAGGCTTTCACATTAGGTGAAAGCCAGGAGGTTCCTAAACTTTTCGGTGAAGGACGACCGCCCAACCTCTTCTTGCCCTTTTCCTTCAACCTGAGCCAGAAGACCAAGCCCCCATTGTTTAAGGGGCTTAGAATACCGAGTCTTTCTCATTAGGTGAAAGCCAGGCGGTTCCTTAACATTAGGTGAAGGATGACCGCCCAACAACTTCTTCTTGCTCTTTTCCTTCAACATGAGTAACAAGACTAAGCCCCAATGGTTCCAGGGACTTAGAATACAGAGGCTTTCCCATTAGGTGAAAGCCAAGCGGTTCCTTCACTTTAGGTGAAGGATGACCGCCCAACAACTTCTTCTTACTCTTTTCCTTCAACCTGAGCAAGAAGACCAAGCCCCCATTGTTCAACGGACTTAGAATACTGAGGCTTTCACATTAAGTGAAAGCCAGGTGGTTCCTTCACTTTAGGTGAAGCATGACCGCCCAACAAGTTCTTCTTGCTCTTTTCCTTCAACCTGAGCAAGAAGGCTAAGCCCGCATGGTTCAAGGGACTTCGAATACCAAGGCTTTCACATTAGGCGAAAGACAGGCGGTTCCTTCACTTTAGGTGAAGGATGACCGCCCAACTTCTTCTTGCTCTTTTCCGTCAACCTGAGCAAGAAGACGAAGCCCCCATTTTTCAAGGGACTTAGAATACCGAGGCTTTCGCATTAGGTGAAAGCCAGGCAGTTCCTTCACTTTTAGGGAAGGATGACCGCCCAACCTCTTCTTGCTCTTTTCCTTCAACCTGAGCAAGAAGAGCACGCCCCCATTGTTCAAGGCACTTAGAATACTGAGGCTTTCCCATTAGGTGAAAGCCAGGTGGTTCCTTAACTTTAGGTGAAGGATTACCGCCCACCAACTTCTTCTTGCTCCTTTCCTTCAACCTGAGCAAGTAGACTACGCCCCCATGGTTCAAGGGACTTAGAATACCGAGGCTTTCACATTAGGCGAAAGCCAAGCGTTTCCTTCACTTTCAGGTGAAGGATGACTGCCCAACCTCTTCTTGCTCTTTTCCTTCAACCTGAGCAAGAAGTCCAAGCCCCCATTGTTCACGGGACTTAGAATACTGAGGCTTTCACATTTGGTGCAAGCCAGGCGATTCCTTAATTTTAGGTGAAGGATGACCGCCCAACAACTTCTTCTTGCTCTTTTCCTTCAACCTGAGCAAGAAGACTACGCCCCCATGGTTCAAGGGACTTAGAATACCGAGGCTTTCATGTTAGCTTAAAGCCAGGCGGTTCCTTCACTTTTAGGTGAAGGATGACCGCCCAACCTCTTCTTGCTCTTTTCCGTCAACCTGAGCAAGAAGACCAAGCCCCCATTTTTCAAGGGACTTAGAATATCTAGGCTTTCACATTAGGTGAAAGCCAGGCGGTTCCTTCACTTTAGGTGAAGGATGACCGCCCAACAACTTCTTCTTGCTCTTTTCCTTCAACCTGAGCAAGAAGACCAAGCCCCCATTGTTCAAGGGACTTAGAATACTGAGTCTTTCACATTAAGTGAAAGCCAGGAGGTTCCTTCACTTTAGGTGAAGCATGACCGCCCAACAACTTCTTCTTGCTCTTTTCCCTCAACCTGAGCAAGAAGGCTAAGCCCCCATGGTTCAAGGGACTTCAAATACCGAGGCTTTCACGTAGTTCCTTCAATTTCAGGTGAAGGATGACTGCCCAACCTCGTCTCGCTCTTTTCCTTCAACCTGAGCAAGAAGTCCAAGCCCCCATTGTTCAAGGGACTTAGAATACTGAGGCTTTCACATTTGGTGAAAGCCAGGCGGTTCCTTAATTTTAGGAGAAGGATGACCGCCCAACAACTTCATCTTGCTCTTTTCCTTCAACCTGAGCGAGAAGGCTAAGCCCCCATGGTTCAAAGGACTTCGAATACCGAGGCTTTCACTTTAGGTGAAAGCCAGGCGGTTCCTTCACTTTTAGGGGAAGGATGACCACCCAGTCTCTTCTTGCTTCTTTCCTTCAACTTGGGCAAAAAGACCAAGCCCCCATTGTTCAAGGGACATAGAATATCGAGCCTTTCAAATTAGGTGAAAGCAGGCGGTTCCTTCACTTTAGGTGATGAATGACAGCCCAACAACTTCTTCTTGCTCTTTTCCTTCAACCTGAGCAAGAAGACCAAGCCCCCATAATTCAAGGGACTTAGAATACTTAGGCTTTCACACTAGGTGAAAGCCAGGCGGTTCCTTCACTTTAGGTGAAGCATGACCGCCCAACATCTTCTTCTTGCTCTTTCACTTTAACTTGAACTGGAAGACCGAGCCTCCATTTTTCAAGGGACTTGGAATATCCAGGCTTTCACATTAGGTGAAAGCCATGCGGTTCCTTCACTTTAGGCGAGGGATGACCGCCGAACAACTTCTACTTTCTCTTTCACTTTAACTTGAACTCGAAGACCAAGCCCCCATTGTTCCAGGGACTTCGAATACCGAGGCTTTCACATTATGTGAAAGCCAAGCGGTTCCTTCACTTTAGGTGAAGGATGACCATCCAACTTCTTCTTGCTCTTTTCCTTCAACCTGAGCGAGAAGACAAAGCCCCCATTGTCCAAGGGACTTGGAATGCCGAGGCTTTCACATTAGGTGAAAGCCAGGCAGTTCCATCACTTTTAGGTGAAGGATGACCGCCCAACCTCTTCTTGCTCTTTTCCTTCAACCTGAGCTAGAAGACCAAGCCCCCATTGTTCAAGGGACTTAGTATACCGGGGCTTTCACATAAGGTGAAAGCCAGGCAATTCCTTCACTTTAGGTGAAGGATGACTGCCCAACAACTTCTTCTTACTCTTTCACTTTAACTTGAACAAGAAGACCAAGCCCCCATTGTTCAAGGTACTTAGAATACCGAGGCTTTCACATTAGGTGAAAGCCATGCGGTTCCTTCACTTTAGGGGAGGGATGACCGCCCATTAACTTGTTCTGGCTCTTTCACTTTAACTTGAACAAGAAGACCGTGCCCCCATTGTTCAAGGGATTTAGAATATCGAGGCTTTCACATTAGGTGAAAGACAGGCGGTGCCTTCACTTTAGGTGAAGGATGACCGCCCAACTTCATCTTGCTCTTTTCCCTCAACCTGAGCAAGAAGGCTAAGCCCCAATGGTTCAAGGGACATCGAATACCGAGGCTTTCACATTAGGCGAAAGCCAGGCGGTTCCTTCACTTTAGGTGAAGGATGACCGCCCAACTTCTTCTTGCCCTTTTCCTTCAACCTGAGCAAGAAGACTACGCCCCCATTTCTTAAGGGACTTAGAATACCGAGGCTTTCACATTAGGTGAAAGCCAGGTGGTTCCTTCACTTTTAGGGAAGGATGACCGCCCAACCTCTTCTTGCTCTTTTCCTTCAACCTGAGCAAGAAGAGCAAGCCCCGATTGTTCAAGGCCCTTAGAATACTGAGGCTTTCCCATTAGATGAAAGCCAGGCGGTTCCTTAACTTTAGGTGAAGGATGACCGCCCAACAACTTCTTCATGCTCTTTTCCTTCCACCTGAGCAAGAAGACTGCGCCCCCATGGTTCAAGGGACTTAGAATACCGAGGCTTTCACATTTGGTGAAAGCCAGGCGGTTCCTTCCCTTTCAGGTGAAGGATGACTGCCCAACCTCTTCTTGTTCTTTTCCTTCAACCTGAGCAAGAAGTCTAAGCCCCCATTGTTCAAGGGACTTAGAATACTGAGGCTTTCACATTTGGTGAACGCCAGGCGGTTCCCTAATTTTAGGTGAAGGATGACCGCCCAACAACTTCTTCTTGTTCTTTTCCTTCAACCTAAGCAAGAAGACTACGCCCCCATGGTTCAAGGGACTTAGAATACTGAGGCTTTCACGTTAGGTGAAAGCCAGGCGGTTCCTTCACTTTCAGGTGACGGATGACCGCCCAACCTCTTCTTGCTCTTTTCCTTCAACCTGAGCAAGAAGGCCAATCCCCCATTTTTCAAGGGACTTAGAATATCGAGGCTTTCACATTAGCTGAAAGCCAGGCGGTTCCTTCACTTTAGGTGAAGGATGACCGCCCAACAACTTCTTCTTGCTCTTTTTCTTCAACCTGAGCAAGAAGACCAGGCCCCTATTGTTCAAGGGGCTTATAATACTGAGGCTTTTACGTTAGGTTAAAGCCAGGCAGTTCCTTTACTTTAGGTGAAGGATGACCGCCCAACAACTTCTTCTTGCTCTTTTCCTTCTGACTGAGAATGAAGACCAAGCCCCCGTTGTTCAAGGGACTTAGAATACCGGGGCTTTCACATTAGGTGAAAGCCAGGCAGTTCCTTCACTTTAAGTGAAGGATGACCGGCCAACAACTTCTTCTTTCTCTTTCACTTTAACTTGAACCCGAAGAACAAGCCCCCATTGTTCAAGGGACTTCGAATACTGAGGCTTTCACATTATGTGAAAGCCAAGCGGTTCCTTCACTTTAGGTGAAGGATGACCATCCAACTTCTTCTTGCTCTTTTCCTTCAACCTGAGCGAGAAGACAAAGCCCCCATTGTTCAAGGGACTTAGAATGCCGAGGCTTTCACATTAGGTGAAAGCCAGGCGGTTCCATCACTTTTAGGTGAAGGATGACCGCCCAACCTCTTCTTGCTCTTTTCCTTCAACCTGAGCTAGAAGACCAAGCCCCCATTGTTCAAGGGACTTAGTATACCGGGGCTTTCACATTAGGTGAAAGCCAGGCAATTCCTTCACTTTAGGTGAAGGATGACTGCCCAACAACTTCTTCTTGCTCTTTCACTTTAACTTGAACAAGAAGACCAAGCCCCCATTGTTCAAGGTACTTAGAATACCGAGGCTTTCACATTAGGTGAAAGCCATGCGGATCCTTCACTTTAGGTGAGGGATGACCGCCCAACAACTTGTTCTGGCTCTTTCACTCTAACTTGAACTAGAAGACCGTGCCCCCATTGTTCAAGGGATTTAGAATATCGAGGCTTTCACATTAGGTGAAAGACAGGCGGTGCCTTCACTTTAGGTGAAGGATGACCGCCCAACTTCATCTTGCTCTTTTCCCTCAACCTGAGCAAGAAGGCTAAGCCCCAATGGTGCAAGGGACATCGAATACCGAGGCTTTCACATTAGGCGAAAGCCAGGCGGTTCCTTCACTTTAGGTGAAGGATGACCGCCCAACTTCTTCTTGCCCTTTTCCTTCAACCTGAGCAAGAAGACTACGCCCCCATTTCTCAAGGGACTTAGAATACCGAGGCTTTCACATTAGGTGAAAGCCAGGTGGTTCCTTCACTTTTAGGGAAGGATGACCGCCCAACCTCTTCTTGCTCTTTTCCTTCAACCTGAGCAAGAAGAGCAAGCCCCGATTGTTCAAGGCCCTTAGAATACTGAGGCTTTCCCATTAGATGAAAGCCAGGCGGTTCCTTAACTTTAGGTGAAGGATGACCGCCCAACAACTTCTTCATGCTCTTTTCCTTCCACCTGAGCAAGAAGACTGCGCCCCCATGGTTCAAGGGACTTAGAATACCGAGGCTTTCACATTTGGTGAAAGCCAGGCGGTTCCTTCACTTTCAGGTGAAGGATGACTGCCCAACCTCTTCTTGTTCTTTTCCTTCAACCTGAGCAAGAAGTCTAAGCCCCCATTGTTCAAGGGACTTCGAATACTAAGGCTTTCACATTTGGTGAAAGACAGGCGGTTCCTTAATTTTCGGTGAAGGATGACCGCCCAACAACTTCTTCTTGTTCTTTTCCTTCAACCTAAGCAAGAAGACTATGCCCCCATGGTTCAAGGGACTTAGAATACGGAGGCTTTCACGTTAGGTGAAAGCCAGGCGGTTCCTTCACTTTCAGGTGACGGATGATCGCCCAACCTCTTCTTGCTCTTTTCCTTCAACCTGAGCAAGAAGGCCAATCCCCCATTTTTCAAGGGACTTAGAATATCGAGGCTTTCACATTAGGTGAAAGCCAGGCGGTTCCTTCACTTTAGGTGAAGGATGACCGCCCAACAACTTCTTCTTGCTCTTTTTCTTCAACCTGAGGAAGAAGACCAGGCCCCTATTGTTCAAGGGGCTTATAATACTGAGGCTTTTACGTTAGGTTAAAGCCAGGCAGTTCCTTCACTTTAGGTGAAGGATGACCGTCCAACAACTTCTTCTTGCTCTTTTCCTTCTGACTGAGAATGAAGACCAAGCCCCCGTTGTTCAAGGGACTTAGAATACCGCGGCTTTCACATTAGGTGAAGGCCAGGCAGTTCCTTCACTTTAAGTGAAGGATGACCGCCCAACAACTTCTTCTTTCTCTTTCACTTTAACTTGAACCCGAAGACCAAGCCCCCATTGTTCAAGGGACTTCGAATACTGAGGCTTTCACACTATGTGAAAGCCAAGCGGTTCCTTCACTTTAGGTGAAGGATGACCATCCAACTTCTTCTTGCGCTTTTCCTTCAACCTGAGCGAGAAGACAAAGCCCCCATTGTTCAAGGGACTTAGAGAGCCGAGGCTTTCACATTAGGTGAAAGCCAGGCAGTTCCATCACTTTTAGGTGAAGGATGACCGCCCAACCTCTTCTTGCTCTTTTCCTTCAACCTGAGTTAGAAGACCAAGCCCCCATTGTTCAAGGGACTTAGTATACCGGGGCTTTCAGATTAGGTGAAAGCCAGGCAATTCCTTCACTTTAGGTGAAGGATGACTGCCCAACAACTTCTTCTTGCTCTTTCACTTTAACTTGAACAAGAAGACCAAGCCCCCATTGTTCAAGGTACTTAGAATACCGAGGCTTTCACATTAGGTGAAAGCCATGCGGTTCCTTCACTTTAGGTGAGGGATGGCCGCCCAACAACTTGTTCTGGCTCTTTCACTTTAACTTGAACAAGAAGACCGTGCCCCCATTGTTCAAGGGATTTAGAATATCGAGGCTTTCACATTAGGTGAAAGACAGGCGGTGCCTTCACTTTAGGTGAAGGATGACCGCCCAACTTCATCTTGCTCTTTTCCCTCAACCTGAGCAAGAAGGCTAAGCCCCAATGGTTCAAGGGACATCGAATACCGAGGCTTTCACATTAGGCGAAAGCCAGGCGGTTCCTTCACTTTAGGTGAAGGATGACCGCCCAACTTCTTCTTGGTCTTTTCCTTCAACCTGAGCAAGAAGACTACGCCCCCATTTTTCAAGGGACTTAGAATACCGAGGCTTTCACATTAGGTGAAAGCCAGGCGGTTCCTTCACTTTTAGGGAAGGATGACCGCCCAACCTCTTCTTTCTCTTTTTCTTCAACCTGAGCAAGAAGAGCAAGCCCCCATTGTTCAAGGCCCTTAGAATACTGAGGCTTTCCCATTAGATGAAAGCCAGGCGGTTCCTTAACTTTAGGTGAAGGATGACCGCCCAACAACTTCTTCTTGCTCTTTTCCTTCAACCTGAGCAAGAAGACTACGCCCCCATGGTTCAAGGGACTAAGAATACCGAGGCTTTCACATTAGGTGAAAGCCAGGTGGTTCCTTCACTTTCAGGTGAAGGATGACTGCCCAACCTCTTCTTGTTCTTTTCCTTCAACCTGAGCAAGAAGTCTAAGCCCCCATTGTTCAAGGGACTTAGAATACTGAGGATTTCACATTTGGTGAAAGCCAGGCGGTTCCTTAATTGTAGGTGAAGGATGACCGCCCAACAACTTCTTCTTGTTCTTTTCCTTCAACCTAAGCAAGAAGACTACGCCCCCATGGTTCAAGGGACTTAGCATACTGAGGCTTTCACGTTAGGTGAAAGCCAGGCGGTTCCTTCACTTTCAGGTGACGGATGACCGCACAACCTCTTCTTGCTCTTTTCCTTCAACCTGAGCAAGAAGGCCAATCCCCCATTTTTCAAGGGACTTAGAATATCTAGGCTTTCACATTAGCTGAAAGCCAGGCGGTTCCTTCACTTTAGGTGAAGGATGACCGCCCAACAACTTCTTCTTGCTCTTTTTCTTCAACCTGAGCAAGAAGACCAGGCCCCTATTGTTCAAGGGGCTTATAATACTGAGGCTTTTACGTTAGGTTAAAGCCAGGCAGTTCCTTCACTTTAGGTGAAGGATGACCGCCCAACAACTTCTTCTTGCTCTTTTCCTTCTGACTGAGAATGAAGACCAAGCCCCCGTTGTTCAAGGGACTTAGAATACCGCGGCTTTCACATTAGGTGAAAGCCAGGCAGTTCCTTCACTTTAAGTGAAGGATGACCGCCCAACAACTTCTTCTTTCTCTTTCACTTTAACTTAAACCCGAAGACCAAGCCCCCATTGTTCAAGGGACTTCGAATACTGAGGCTTTCACATTATGTGAAAGCCAAGCGGTTCCTTCACTTTACGTGAAGGATGACCATCCAACTTCTTCTTGCTCTTTTCCTTCAACCTGAGCGAGAAGACAAAGCCCCCATTGTTCAAGGGACTTAGAATACCAAGGCTTTCACATTAGGTGAAAGCCAGGCAGTTCCTTCACTTTAGGGGAAGGATTACTGCCCAACAACGTCTTCTTGCTCTTTCACTTGAACTTAAACAAGAAGACCCAGCCCCCATTGTTCAAGGTACTTAGAATACCGGGGCTTTCACTTTAGGTGAAAGCCAGGCGGTTCCTTCACTTTTAGGGGAAGGATGACTGCCCAACAACTTCTTCTTGCTCTTTCACTTTAACTTGAACAAGAAGACCAAGCCCCCATTGTTCAAGGTACTTAGAATACCGAGGCTTTCACATTAGGTGAAAGCCATGCGGTTCCTTCACTTTAGGTGAGGGATGACCACCCAGTCTCTTCTTGCTTCTTTCCTTCAACCTGAGCAAAAAGACCAAGCCCCCATTGTTCAAGGGGCTTAGAATATCGAGGCTTTCACATTAGCTAAAAGCAGGCGGTTCCTTCACTTTAGGTGATGAATGACAGCCCAACAAC
>JAGTTD010000033.1:0-23313 GCA_018398585.1 Simmondsia chinensis | reverse complement strand
TCAAAAATATTAATGAGATTTACTATTATTTTGCAATGTTAATAAATTGTTTTGTTCCTTATATATATATATATTCTACAAAGCAAAAGTTCCCCATGCAAAAATGAAATTTATAATGATTAAAACAAAAATAAACTGACCTCCATTTCCCCTTGCATTTGCCCTCGCCTAATTTGACACCAAGTTTTATTATTTATCCACAAAATTATGTACTCCCCCTTCAAAACTTAAGCAATCTCACATTATCAACCTCCAAAAATCACATAGAAATCTCATTAAACCAACAACCAAAAGACTTCAATATTCATTACTTTATTTTCGTACTTCCATTTCTCAAAATACCCACCAAATTTTCCACAACTCCATCCCTCCCATCTTATCACTTTGCCAACAAACCCAATACATTCATAGACCTTTTCCCTAAATAAGCCAATTTGGACAAAATCGGGACAGGGTGGGCGGCTGTTTCCCTCCAAATGAGTTTAATTTGAGTTTTATAATAAATAAGTTTGGTGGTTGATGGGTATGTGAGAAATGTGAGAAATAACTAGAGTTTGTTAAAAAATTTTGAGAAATTCCACTCTGCCCATGTTCAGCAGTTATTTAATTACAGTTATATACCCCTTCTAATATTAAAGAAAGGGAAATTCAGCAATAACAGACAGAAATATATAAAGATTTAGAAAATAATTATTAAATTTTAGTATATCACATGATATGATAAATTTTCAAAATTATGTCAAGAAAAAATATTTACAGAAAAATTTCCTTCAAACTTCTATAAGAAATATTGTTTTTGGAAAAAATATTTTTAGCAAAATATTTTTTATTTTTATTTTTCTCCTTTTTTTTAATTATTTTCCTAAAATTTTTACCCAAGTTTATCATTATTTAGTCTATTTTCTTTTTTTTCCTTATAAATATTTTTTTAATATTTTACATAAATAAGTTTCTAAATTTTGAACTTCTATTTTAAATTTAATTTAAATTTTAATTTTAATAGTATAATTTTTGAATCCAATTAAAAATTATACTTTAATTGATTTTATTTTTTAAAATTTTAATATCAAAATTAAAGGCCCCATTTGGATTATTGAAAGATACTAATTTTTTTATAAAAAAGTTATTTTATTGAAAATTTAATTTTGATATTGCCAATTCACATTTTCTGAACTTTTATTTTTCGTCAAATATTATATATGCTTCTAAAGTAATAGAGTAAATATAAATTTTTAAACATTAATTTGCTTCATTTTATTTTTAGGTTTTCTCCATTTTCTTTGCTAACTAAATTGTTTTAAATTATTTTTAAGTTTCTATATTTTTCTTTTCATTGTTCGACCTAGAATAGTTTTATAAATAAAATATTTTTTTCTTAAAGATATATTTTTAATAATTATAAATTTATATTGTTAGTCCATTTTAATTTTATTTTGGCCTAATTAAAATAGGTTGATTAGGTATAACTTTTATTGAAAGAATAGTGTTGGCACTTTTTCTTTCCAATATAAACATTGACCAAATTTAAACCTACTTAGGACTTCAAATTTAAGCCCAATACAACTACATCAATTTAACATCAAATTAGCAAGAGAAAAGTTATGTGCGAACTAAATTGACATAAATTTAAAATTTAGTAATCAAGTTGACATCATAATTAAAGTAAACGAATATATACCATAGTATTTCGAATTCTAGCGAATGATATAAATTTTCACAAAAGAAGCGAATATATAAACTTACCATTTTCATATTCTCCCACAATCATCATCTTGCTCTCGTCGTCTTCATCCGCCAGTAACATCAAACTTGATTAAGTTTTTCAACCATTAGAATTTTAGGAAATTAATATTGAACTCTTGAAAAACTTTTATTTTCATATGAATTTGGAAAAAATTTGTGTTAAATTTGACTCCTAATTAGAATATTATAAGAGGAGTATAGCAACGGTTGAGAATAAGTGGGTAGTTCCACTTATTTTGGGGCATAGGTATGCTAGGAAGTTGAAAAAGGGTGGGGTGTGGCAGTTTTATAAGGGAAATTAGAGATATTTTTTTTAATTTTAATATTTAAACTCTTATATTCTATAATTGCAGATTGGGAGATTTGCTTAGTTTTCAGGAGTTCAATAACTTAAGATTAATAGTATAGATGCATAGATTTTTGTGATTTAAAATAAAATAAACAAAATTATATATAAATTTATGTTTGACAACTGAAATAAAAATTAAAATAGCAATCATGGGTTTAGAACTTTTGTAATTGTTGTGAATAAAGCATGTTTCGACAAATTTGGCAATGTGAAGTAGAAAAAGGCAAATATATATTCATAACTTATTATTATTATGAATTGAATTTTTCTCAAATATTGTATTAAGTACATATAATATAATAATATGGTGTTATAATAAATTGTACTTAAGTACAGTTCACACCCTTCAAGAAGGGGACAAATGTATGTATATAATAGCATTTTGCATCTTTTTTGTCCTTAAAAATTAATAATAAACACATATTTGGAGTCAAAAAGTTATTATATTTTCTATAACAATATGGACCATTTAGTTTTGGCTTCAATCTTTTTTAAAAAAATTTAAACATATAGTATTAAATTGAATTTAAGAGTTGTAGTCCATATGGTAAGTAATCTTACATTAAGAAGTGTTTATTGTTATTAATTAGGATTTGAAGTATAACTATTTGGAATAAGTAAGCAGTGCAAACGCTTTAATTTCATACCTTTACTCTGCCATATTCTTGTTCACTCCTCACTGTATACAACGTTTTTCTAGAACTTATAAAAAATAAGAAAAAGAAAACAACTTTCTACAAAGTGGAGAGTATTACAATATAAATTTAAAGGGTGAATGTTATTTTGACACTTACCTTGACATAATGAAGTTGGTGATCAATATAAGCACCCCCAGAACCTTCATATGCTATTTTCCTATTTGAAGTTGATGATTGCAATAATCCAAAATATTAAAATTGAACGTTTGGAAAGTTTACTTCCCATAATCATGGGGAGAGAATAAAGAACTACCAATATCTAAAGAAACTACCCATAATATTACGATCATTGTGTAACTGCCAAATTTTTAGAAAATTAGGATTAGATATTTTCAAAATTCAAGAGAGGGTACTTTGAAATAAAAATATAGATTTGATTTGATTTTATGCTTCTTTTGTATCTTTAATTTATTGGATGCTTAATATTTTAGAAAGTTAATTTTTAAAATAATAATATACTTCTTTTATATCTTTAGTTTATTGGATGCATTTAGCATTTCTAAAGGCCGTTAAAATTTGTTTATGTTGATAACTTATATCAATATATATTTTATCTTTTTCAAAATGCTGAATTCTTTAAAATTTTAGATAATTTTTCGAACAATGATTGTTGTAACTCAAATATATTAAGTACTGGTGTGCTTGGTAATGAATTTTGTATTTGTTTTTAAAATTTTTAATTTACATTATGCAAGTATATTTTTGGAATTTCCTAACATGTGCCCTATATGTATTAAATTTACATTAGTGGTTACTTTTATGAATTAAAATGTTTTAGTGAGTCCAGAGTGAAATTTTTCTTTGGTACTCCAGAACACATTATATTGGGAAGGGATGAAATATATAAGTTATTAATGTATGAATCAGAAGTATGATCGAAGAATAGACACTTAAATTATTGTAAGTAAAATCTATTACAAACACAATAAAAACAATCATTGAAAAAAAATTTCAACAATGTCATAATTAATTAATAATTCATTAAAATTTTTAATCCCAGAAAAGAAGAGAATTAATAATTGAAGCATTTAAACTATTGTTTCATGTATATGCCTTCCACAACTCTACACATATAAAATCCAGATTACACCCACCAATGTAAAAACCTATTAAAACGCACCAATCTCAGCGCTTTCCCACAACAAAAGGAATAACAAACCATAAATACAATAAATTTAACAACAAATTTCAGAGGATATTACATTACCAACCTGATTATGTGACTTTGAATTGGGTTACCAAAATGCCAATTATTATCCTTTACTTATATTTGAACACCAAGAGATCTCATTAAATTCTAACAAAAATAGTGATCACCTGAATATATAGCATTTTAAGAAAAGCAACTCCGCAATTAAATCTGCTCTTGTATAGATATAAACATTGGTACATTATATTGTACACGAATATCACTCCATGTATCATATGGCAAAAATATAAAATTATAATAAACAACTAATCCAGATAATATAGATAATGATCAAAACAAATAGTGTAGAAGTTGCGAAAGTGTACCTATTATGAGGATGTAGGGCACAGGTCAAAAGGTCGCTTTCTTCTGTTTGACAATATTTTGAAATTGACTTTAGCTATGAAATTGTTGATTATTAGAGAGAAGACAAAGAGGGTAAAGATAATGAAGATATGTACAGAAAAAGAGAGAGAAGATTGACTATTAGTAACTTCCGTTATGTTGAACTACACCACTTATAGTGGGATTTTATTTTATTGTATTTATTTTTATTTTTTTTGATTTTGTAGGTTATAACTACACGTCCCACTTTAAGCGTGGGTTTTTTTCTTTTATTCTTTTGGGGTTTTTTTTTTTTTTTTATTCTGTAGGCTTAGAAAATTAGGATTTTTTAGGGTTTTTTTTTATTTACTTGGTAAGCTTAGAAAATTAGGATTCAGGAAATTGATCTCTGCTAGAGAAGGGGGAACTTCTCCTTAAACCTATAGAGAGATAAGCCAATTTGGACAAAATCGAGACAGGGTGGTCGGCTGTTTCCCTCCAAATGAGTTTAATTTGAGTTTTATAACAAATAAGTTTGGTGGTTGATGGGTATGTGAGAAATGTGAGAAATAACCGGAGTTCGTTAAAAAATTTTGAGAAATTCCGCTCAGCCCGTGTTCGGCAGTTATTTAATTACAGTTATATACCCCTTCTAATATTCAAGGGGTTGTGAGATGGAATGCTATGGTGAGTTCAACGACTTAGAAATAAAGTATTATTACAACCCGTGCGATACACGGAGGGTGCTTATATTTAAAATTTAAAATTTTATAAATTATCATATTAGAACTTTGTTAGACTTTTCCCAAATTATCTTCTATTTTGTTAAAAATTTAGTTGCATTTATTATTTTTATGTATTGGTGTTGCATTTGATTTAATTGATTAAATATCATGAATCATTTTTTCACTTTATAATTTTTGCTAATGTTCATGCGGTATTTTAGAATTGTAAGATTTAAAATTTTAGAAATATTAAAGAAAGGGAGATTCAGCAAAAACAGACAGAAATATATAAATATTTAGAAAATAATTATTAAATTTTAGTATATCACATGATATGATAAATTTCCAAAATTATGTCAAAAAATATTAAAAATTTCCTTCAAACTTCCATAAGAAATATTGTTTTTGGCAAAAATATTTTTAGCAAAATAATTTTTATTTTTATTTTTCTCCTTTTTTTAATTATTTTCCTAAATGTTTTACCCGAGTTTATCGTTATTTAGCATTTTTTCTTTTTTTTCCTTATAAATATTTTTTTAATATTTTACTTAAATAAGTTTCTAAATTTTGAACTTCTAATTTAAATTTAAATTTAAATTTAATTTTAATAGTATAATTTTTAAATCCAATTAAAAATTATACTTTAATTGATTTTATTTTTTAAAATTTTAATATCAAAATTAAAGGCCCCATTTGGATTATTGAAAGATACTAATTTTTTTATAAAAAATTTATTTTATTGAAAATTTATTTTTGATGTTGCCAATACACATTTTCTGAACTTTTATTTTTTGTCAAATACTATATATGCTTCTAAAGTAAAAGAGTAAATATAAATTTTTAAACATTAATTTACTTCATTTTATTTTTATGTTTTCTCCATTTTCTTTGCTAACTAAATTTTTTTAAATTATTTTTGAGTTTTTATATTTTCCTTCTCATTGTTCGACCTAGAACAGTTTTAAATAAAAAATATTTTTTCTTAAAGATATATTTTTAATAATTTTAAATTTTTATTGTTAGTCCATTTTAATTTTATTTTGGCCAAATTAAAATAGGTTGATTAGGTATAACTTTTATTGAAAGAATAGTGTTTGCACTTTTTCTTTCCAATATAAACATTGACCAAATTTAAACCTACTTAGGACTTCAAATTTAAGCCCAATACAAATACATCAATTTAACATCAAATTAGCATGAGAAAATTTATGTGCGAACTATATTGGCTTAAATTTAAAATTTAGTAATCAAGTTGACATCATAATTAAAGTAAAAGAATATATACCATAGTATTTAGAATTCTAGCGAATGATATAAATTTTCACAAAAGAAGCGAATATATAAACTCACCATTTTTATATTCTCCCACAATCATCATCTTGCTCTCGTCGTCTTCATCCGCCAGTAACATCAAACTTGATTATGTTTTTCAACCATTAGAATTTTTGGAAATTAATATTGAATTTGCAAATAATTTGTGTTAAATTTGACTCTTATTAGTATATTATAAGAGGAGTATAGCAATGGTTGAGAATAAGTGGGTAGTTCCACTTATTTTGGGGTATAGGTATGCTAGGAAGTTGAAAAAGGGTGGGGTGTGACAGTTTTATAAGGGAAATTAGAGATTTTTTTTTTAATTTTAATATTTAAACTTTTATATTCTATAATTGCATATTGGGAGATTTGTTTAGATTTTAGGAGTTCAATAACTTAAGATTAATAGTATAGACTAGTGTTAACCCGGGCGATACACGGAGGGTGTTTACATTTAAAATTTAAATTTTTATATGTTATCATATTGGGGCTTTTCTAGACTTTTCCTAAATTATCTTCTATTTTGTAAAAAATTTAGTTGCATTTTTTATTTTTATGTGTTGGTGTTGCATTTGATTTATTTGATTAAATATTATGAATCTTTTTTTCACTTTTTAATTTTTGCTAATGTTCATGGGGTAGTTTAGAATTGTAAGATTTAAAATTTTAGAAATATTAAAGAAAGGGAGATTCAACAATAACACACAGAAATATATAAAGATTTAGAAAATAATTATTAAATTTTAGTATATCACATGATATGAAAAATTTTCAAAATTATGTCAGGATAAAATATTTGCAGAAAAATTTCCTTCAAACTTCTATAAGAAATATTGTTTTTGGCAAAAATATTTTGAGCAAAATATTTTTTTTTTTTTATTTTTCTCCTTTTTTTATTATTATTTTCCTAAAATTTTTACCCAAGTTTATCATTATTTAGTCTTTTTTCTTTTTTTTGCCTTATAAATATTTTTTTAATATTTTGCATAAATAAGTTTCTAAATTTTGAAATACTATTTTAAATTTAATTTTCATTTTAACTTTAATTTTAATAGGATAATTTTTGAATCTAATTTAAAATTATTTTTAATTTTAATAGTATAATTTTTGAATCCAATTTAAAATTATACTTTAATTGATTTTATTTTTTAAAATTTTAATATCAAAATTAAAGGCCCCATTTGGATTATTGAAAGATACTAATTTTTTTATAAAAAAGTTATTTTATTGAAAATTTATTTTTGATGTTGCCAATATACATTTTCTGAACTTTTATTTTTTGTCAAATACTATATATGCTTCTAAAGTAATAGAGTAAATATAAATTTTTAAACATTAATTTACTTCATTTTATTTTTAGGTTTTCTCCTTTTTCTTTGCTAACTAAATTGTTTTAAACTATTTTTGAGTTTCTATATTTTTCTTTTCATTGTTCAACCTAGAACCGTTTTATATATAAAATATTTTTTCTTAAAGATATATTTCTAATAATTTTAAATTTTTATTGTTAGTCCATTTTAATGTTATTTTGGCCTAATTAAAATTGGTTGATTAGGTATAACTTTTATTGAAAGAATAGTGTTTGCACTTTTTCTTTCCAATATAAACATTGACCAAATTTAAACCTACTTAGGTCTTCAAATTTAAGCCCAATACAAATACATCAATTTAACATCAAATTAGCATGTGCGAACTATATTGACATAAATTTAAAATTTAGTAATCAAGTTGACATCATAATTAAAGTAAAAGAATATATACCATAATATTTCGAATTCTAGCGAACGATATAAATTTTCACAAAAGAAGCGAATATATAAACTTACCGCTTTCATAGTCTCCGACAATCATCATCTTGCTCCCGTCGTCTTCATCTGCCCGTAACATCAAACTTGATTAAGTTTTTCAACCATTAGAATTTTTGGAAATTAATATTGAACTCTTGAAAAACTTTTATTTTCATATGAATCTGCAAAAAATTTGTGTTAAATTAGACTCCCAATTAGAATATTACAAGAGGAGTATAGCAACCGTTGAGAATAAGTGGGTAGTTCCACTTATTTTGGGGTATAGGTAAGCTAGGAAGTTGAAAAAGGGTGGGGTGTGGCAGTTTTATAAGGAAAATTAGAGATTTTTTTTTTAATTTTAATATTTAAACTCTTATATTCTATAATTGCAGATTGGGAGATTTGCTTAGATTTTAGGAGTTCAATAACTTAAGATTAATAGTATAGATAGATAGATTTTTGTGATTTAAAATAAAATAAACAAAATTATATATAAATTTATGTTTGACAACTGAAATGCAAATTAAAATAGCAATCATGGGATTAGAACTTTTGTAAATGTTGTGAATAAAGCATGTTTCGACGAATTTGGCCATGTGAAGTGGAAAAAGGCAAATATATATTCATAACTTAGTATTATTATGAATTGAATTTTCCTCAAATATTGTATTTAGTACATATAATATAATAATATGGTGTTATAATAAATTATACTTAAGTACTATTCACGCCCTTCAAGAAGGGGACAAATGTATGTATATAATAGCATTTTGCATCTTTTACTCAAAAATTAATAATAAACACATATTTGGAGTCAAAAAGTTATTATATTTTCTATAACAATATGGACCATTTAGTTTTGGCTTCAATCTTTTTTAAAAAAATTTAAACATATAGTATTAAATTGAATTTAAGAGTTGTAGTCCATATGGTAAGTAATCTTACATTAAGAAGTGTTTATTGTTATTAATCAGGATTTGAAGTATAACTATTTGGAATGAGTAAGTAGTGCAAACGCTTTAATTTCATACCTTTACTGTACCATATTCTTGTTCACTCCTCACTGTATACCACGTTTTTCTAGAACTTATCAAAAATAAGAAAAAGAAAACAACTTTCTACAAAGTGTAGAGTGTTACAATACAAATTTAAAGGGTGAATGTTATTTTGGCACTTACCTTGACATATGGAGTTGGAGATCAATATAAGCACCCCCAGAACCTTCATATGCTATTTTCCTATTTGAAGTTGATGGTTGCAATAATCCATAATATCAAAATTGAACGTTTGGAAAGTTTACTTCCCATAATCATGGGGAGGGAATAAAGAACTACCAATATCTAAAGAAACTACCCTTAATATTACGATCATTGTATAACTGCCAATTTTTTAGAAAATTAGGATTAGATATTTGGAAAATTCAAGAGAGGGTACTTTGAAATGAAGATATAGATTTGATTTGATTTTATGCTTGTTTTGTATCTTTAATTTATTGGATGCTTAATATTTTAGAAAGTTAATTTTTAAAATAATAATATACTTCTTTTATATCTTTAGTTTATTGGATGCATTTAGCATTTCTAAAGGCCGTTAAAATTTGTTTATGTTGATAATTTATATCAATATATATTTTATCTTTTTCAAAATGCTGAATTCTTTAAAATTTTAGAAAATTTTTCGAACAATGATTGTTGTAACTCAAATATATTAAGTACTAGTGTGCTTGGTAATGAATTTTGTATTTGTTTTTAAAAATTTTAATTTACATTATGCGAGTATATTTTTGGAATTTCCTAACATGTGCCCTATAAGTATTAAATTTACATTAGTGGTTACTTTTATGAATTAAAATGTTTTAGAGTCTCGAGTGAAATTTTCCTTTGGTACTCCAAAACACATTATATTGGGAAGGGATGAAATATATAAGTTATTAATGTATGAATCAGTTTCAAGTATGATCGAAAAATAGACACTTAAATCATTGTAAGTAAAATCTATTACAAACACAATAAAAATAATCATTGAAAAAAATTTTCAACAATGTCGTAATTAATTAATAATTCATTAAAATTTTTAATCCCAGAAAAGAAGAGAATTAATAATTGAAGCATTTAAACTATTGTTTCAAGTATATGCCTTCCACAACTCTACATATCTAAAATCCAGATTACACCCACCAATGTAAAAACCTATTAAAACGCACCAATCTCAGCGATTTCCCACAACAAAAGGAATAACAAACCATAAATATAATAAATTTAACAACAAATTTCAGAGGTTATTATGTCACAACCTCGCGGATGTGACGGCCAAAGTACAAGACTTGGGCCCAAATGAAAGAGAGGTTAGATGAGAAAAGAAAGAGAATTAGAATTCAGATGAGAGAAAGAATTAGACTGATATGAGAGAGAGAAGTAGAATTAGATGAGAATAGAGATTTAGATGAGAATGAAAGAGATATTTCATATATTTCAATTGATGATTACAAAATGAATACAAATGCCTATTTATAGGAAATACAAGAATCACTAAATAATACTTGAAAATACTAAATACATCAATAAAATCAAAATAATATCTTGAGAATATTCTCCAACGGCTAGAAGTGGAGCGGCCTTCTAACGGCTAGTGGAGAAGCGTCTGGCACGGGCTCTGGTGCGGCACAGCCTTGGGAAGGAAAGCTGGGGACGCGGCCTGACGCGGGACTGGGTCAAGGCCAGGGAGCGAAACTGGACACTGTCAAGACAAAGGCTGGGCGCGACTGGGGCACGAACTAGGAACAGTCGCGAACTAGGACATGAACTGGGCAGCGACTTGGGACAGCACCTTGACAAGCACGAAACACAGCACCTGCTCATATCTAGATATAGTAAAGGAAAACCGATGGTGTCATGACCATGACAGGACCCCCTCCTTGAGCCAATTCTTGTCCTCAAGGATTGAAATGAGGAAATTGGCCTTGGATGAAGGCCCAAACCTCCCAAGTTGCAGCCTCATTTGGCATGTTCTTCCATTGCACAAGGACTTGATTTATCCTCTTGCCTTTGTGCGTTAGGGTGCGACGCTTGAGGACCTTCTTAGGTTGAACTTCGGGTTGGCCATCTTGGTGACAACTAGGTAAGAACACACTAGGCACAACATTATCTCCAATCTTCTTTTTTAGGCGTGAAACATGAAAAACAGGATGTATTTTAGATTCTAGAGGTAGTTCCAACTTATAAGCAACCTTCCCTATCCGAGCAATTATCTTAAATGGCCCGTAGTACCAAGCGGCTAGTTTAAGGTTACGCCTCATTGCAACCGAAGTTTGGCGATAAGGTTGTAACTTTAAGTACACTAAGTCTCCTATATTAAATTCACGTTCGGTCCTATGTAGGTCGGCTTGTTGCTTATAACGGTGTTGTGCTTCTATTAGGTTTTCTCTTAGGAGGTTAGCCATATTTTGCCTTTCACTAAGCAAGTCCTTTACACCGGGGGAAGAAGATACACATGGGTAGTCAATAGCTAAGATCCTAGGTTCATACCCATAAAGAGCTAAAAATGGAGTAGTTTTGATAGAAGAATGGTAGTTAGTATTGTACCAAAATTCCGCTAGTGGTAACCATTGAACCCATGCTTTTGGTTTATTTAAGGCCATGGCACGTAAATAGTTTTCCAAACATTGGTTCACACGTTCGGTTTGGCCATCTGATTGGGGAAGGTAGGAAGTACTCATGTTAAGTCCTACACCCGCCAACCTAAATAATTCCTTCCAAAAGATGCTTTGGAAAGTGCCATCCCGATCTGAAATTATGTTTTTGGGTAACCCATGCAAACGGTATACATGATCAAGAAAAAGTTGTGCTACTTTAGTGGCAGTGAAAGGATGAGATAAGGATATAAAATGAGCATATTTAGTAAAGCGATCTACCACTACCAATATCGTATCCTTACCAATGGACTTAGGCAAGCCTTCAACAAAGTCAAGAATAATACTTTCCCAAGCTTGGCTTGGAATAGGCAACGGTTGAAGCAAACCGGGATAGGGGACATGCTCACTTTTACTTTGTTGACATGTATCACACTTGGAGATCCAATCACTAAAACTGTTTTTCATATTTGGCCAATAAAATAGACGTTTTGCTCTTATTAAAGATCCTTGGACACCGGAGTGCCCTCCAATAGGTGAATCATGTAATGTATGCATGCTCTTATTTTTCAAGTCCGTGTTTTCACCTATGTAAATACGACCCTTATATCTTAGAATACCGCCATGAAGAGTGAAGGGGCTTTGAACCGTAGGTTCAAGGGTGGTGTGGGAAATGAGATCTAGGGTGCGCTTGTTGTTGTCATAACTTGCCTCTACTTCGCATGCCCATGGAGGCACCACGCTAATGAGGACCGAGCAAGACCCAAACTCACACTCCTCATCACGTCTTGATAATGCATCCGCGGCTCTATTTCCTATTCCTTTTCGGTACACTATAGAATAACTAAGATCCATGAGTTTTGACATACCCTTTTGTTGCAATTGGGTTGTCAATGCATTGGTCTAATAAAAATCGTAAGCTAGCATGATCTATTTTAATAACAAAATGATTATTAAGTAAGTAGTGTCGCCATTTATCAACCGCCATTGGGATTGCCATGAGTTCTTTTTCATAAACCGATAATCCTAAGTAACGAGGAGCTAAGGCCTTACTAAGATAAGCTATAGGTCTACCTTCTTGACTCAAAACTGCCCCTAGGCCTACACCACAAGCGTCCGTTTCAAGTGTAAAAGGTCTAGTAAAATCGGGGAGAGCGAGAAGGGTGTCAAATGCAAGTTGGGCACTCTCATTCCAAGTGAAATCACCTTTGGATAGAAGGCAATTTAGAGGTTTACTAATAGACCCATATCCCTTAATAAACTTTCGGTAGTAACCGGTTAAACCTAAGAAACCCCTAAGACTCAAGGCTCTTCGGTTGTGGCCAAGCTACCATGGCTTCAATCTTACTAGGGTCCGTAGCTACACTGTCAGGGCTAATGATATGCCCTAGGTATTCTACATGATCAATACCGAATACACATTTACTTCGTTTAGCATATAGTTGATTAGTTTGTAAGGTTTCAAGAACTTGACCCAAGTGACCAACATGAGTTGTCATACATGGACTATAAACCAAAATATCATCAAAGAAGACTAAGACAAATTTACGAAGGAAAGAAGAGAAGACCTCATTCATTAAAGCTTGAAAAGTGGCCGGTGCATTGGTGAGACCGAAAGGCATCACCTTGAACTCATAATGACCTTGATGTGTATGAAAAGCCGTTTTGCGGCGATCCTCATCTCGGACAAGAATTTGATGATAACCGGCTCTTAAGTCTATCTTTGAAAATACATAGGCTCCATGCAACTCATCAAGTAGAACATCAATAACGGGGATGGGGAATTTATCTTTTACCGTTATGTTGTTAAGTTGTCTATAATCAACACAAAAACGATAAGTGCCATCCTTCTTACGTACTAGAAAAACAGGTGAAGCAAATGGGATATGGCTCGGTTGAATTATAGAAGAGGAAAGCATTTCCTTAACTTGTTTTTCAATTTCATTCTTTTGACTATGAGGGTAGCTATACGGTCTTATAGATACTGTTTTAGCCTCGGTTTGGGTGGGGATAGCATGATCATGGGCTCGGTTAGGTGGTAGAGTCCTAGGAATAACAAATACATCCTCCTATTCATTAAGTATAGGTTCAAGGTCCGGATTGGCATAAGTAGCCTTTTCTTCACTACCAATGGCTAAAAATAAGTGACCTACTAAACTATGAACTTTCTTTTTAATAAACCGTTTTAGGCCTTTTTCGGACATAGCATGTAAGATTGCATTATCGGACGTGCCTTGTAAGTGAATAGGTTGTCCATCCTTCAAACATGAGAATTTAAGGTTAGTAAAGTCAAAAGTAACCGGCCCATATCTTTGTAGCCAATCTACACCTAAGACCATGTCACTACCTCGTAAATCAAGTATTCGTAAGTCATCGGAAAAGATTGTACCTTGCACTTTCCACTTCAAGGTTGGACATTTTTGGTAGCTTACCAAGCTTTCTCCATTGGCAACCGTGACTGTCATCACCACGGTAGGCACCGTGTCAAGCTTGAGCTCTTGGACAATGCTTGTGTCCAAGAAACTGTTGGTGCTTCCGCTGTCTACTAGGATCATAATAGGCCTTTTCTTGATTGAGCCCTTCAACTGTAATGTGTTGTGGGTGATGCGTCTGGATAAGGCATTCAAAGAGATCTCCATGACATCGTCACCCTCGTCTTGTTGAGGAAGTTCTTCCTCTATATCTTCGAGTTCATCCTTGACTTCCTCTTGGCCTTCCATACTTTGGAGCTTGTTTTTGCATACATGGCCTGGAAAATACCGTTCATGACAACGGTAGCATTGTCCTGGGTCTCGCCTAGGCACATTAGGCACTGTCGTAGTGCTAGGCGCTGGTCTCGGAGGCACGGACTGGGTCGCGCCAGCAGGTGCCTGGGCACTGGTCTGGGCAGGGGCTGCTGGCCGTGACTGGAACGAGGATCCGGCTTGGGACCCCTATGGTTGCTACTGCCTGTAAGAGGGCCTAGGAGCCGTGGCACCTCTAATTTCCAATATTGTGATTTCTTGAAGTTTTGCTTGCTTGATAGCGGAATTCATGTCGGATGGTCGGTTGGCTTTAACAGCAGCCCGAACGGCGGGCTTTAAACCCCCAATAAAACTCAAAGCATAATAGGATTCACTTTGGTTGTGATGATAAATCATCATCCAACTTCGCGATTCCTCAAAACGGACCTCATATTCCTCCACGGTACCGGTTTGAATAGTTTTATTAAATTGTTCCACCACATCTTTTAAAGATTTATCCCCAAACCGTTTACATAATTCGTCTATAAAAAATTGCCAAGTCATAACCGGGTTATTTAATCTAGAGCATGGACCCAAATGTCACCATACTCATGTAAGTGTGAAGAAGCAATGTTAACCCATTCCTCAACCGGAGTTTGGTACCAACGAAAGTATTTTAAACATTTACGTATCCAAACTCTAGGATTCGTACTGTTGAATGTTGGGAGATCAATCTTTAAGTTGTGATGGGAGGACCATGACCGTGTACTAAACTCATTGCGGCTATGATCACCATCTTCGGATCTCGGTTTGTGCCTTACTTCTCTTGGCTCGGGCACATGGATAGGAGGAGGTGGGGGAGGTGGTGGTAAAATTCCCGAACCACCCACTTGCATATAGTTACCCGATCCAACTTGCTCTCCGTGTGTTACAGCATCGGGTACAGCCACAGGAACACTTTCGGGTCGCTTCTCTTGATTCATCAAGATCCGGTTCATGGTCTCGGCCAAGGATGCCATTGAAGCTTCGAACCCACGTTGGCTACGTCCAATGCCCGTGACCTCGGTGGCCAAGTTGTCCACCGATGCCTTCAACCCGTCGCTCACCACGTTTTGGTCTCGGACAATGTGTCAAGCCTATCCAATCTTCTTTAAATGTCCATAATTTTCTCATGTGAACCGGAAGTCTCCTCGGATGAAGACATAGTGTTGGTAGCTCGATTGTTTCTTGTAATCGCCAGTTTTGAGATCATAACGTGCTCTGATACCAATTTGTCACAACCTCGCGAATGTGACGGCCAAAGTACAAGACTTGGGCCCAAATGAAAGAGAGGTTGGATGAGAAAAGAAAGAGAATTAGAGTTTAGATGAGAGAAAGAATTAGAGTTAGATGAGAGAGAGAAGTAGAATTAGATGAGAATAGAGAATTAGATGAGAATGAAAGAGATATTTCATATTTCAATTGATGATTACAAAATAAATACAAATGCCTATTTATAGGAAATACAAGAATCACTAAATAATACTTGAAAATACTAAATACATCAATAAAATCAAAATAATATCATGAGAATATTCTCCAACGGCTAGAAGTGGAGCGGCCTTCTAACGGCTAGTAGAGAAGCGTCTGGCACGGGCTCTGGTGCGGCACAACCTTGGGAAGGAAAGCTGGAGACGCGGCCTGACACGGGACTGGGACAAGGCCAGGGCGCGAACCGGACACTGTCAAGACAAAGGCTGGGCGCTATTGGGGCGCGCACTAGGACACGAGACCTTGACAAGCACGAAACACAGCACCTGCTCATATCTAGACATAGTAAAGGAAAATCGATGGTGTCATGACCATGACATTTTACATTACCAACCTGATTTTGTGACTTTGAATTGGGTTACCAAGATGCCAATTATTATCCTTTACTTATATTTGAACACCAAGAGATCTCATTAAATTCTAACAAAAATAGTGATCACCTGAATATATAGCATTCTAAGAATAGCAACTCCGCAATTAAATCTGCTCTTGTATAGATATAATCCTTGGTACATTATATTGTACACGAATATCACTCCATGTATCATATGGCAAAAATATAAAATTATAATAAACAACTAATCCAGATAATATAGATAATGATCAAAACAAATAGTGTAGAAGTTGCGAAAGTGTACCTATTATAAGGTGTAGGGCACAGGTCATAAGGTTGCTCTCTTCTGTTTGACAATATTTTGAAAATGAATGTAGCTATGAAATTGTTGATTATTAAAGAGAAGACAAAGACGGTAAAGATGATGAAGATATGTAGAGAAAAAGAGAGAGAAGATTGACTATTAGTAACTTCCGTTATGTTGAACTACACCACTTATAGTGGGGTTTTATTTTATTTTATTTATATTTTTATTTTTTTTGATTTTGTAGGTTATAACTGCACGTCCCATTTTAAGCGGGGGTTTTTTTTTTTTTACTCTTTTGGGGGGTTTTCTTTTTTCATTTTGTCGGCTTAGAAAATTAGGATTTTTTAGGGGTTTTTTTTATTTACTTGGTAAGCTTAGAAAATTAGGATTCACGAAATTGAGCTCTATTAGAGAAGGGGGAACATCTCCTTAAACCTATAGATAGATAAGCCAATTTGGACAAAATCGGGACAAGGTGGTCGGCTGTTTCCCTCCAAATGAGTTTAATTTGAGTTTTATAACAAATAAGTTTGGTGGTTGATGGGTATGTGACAAATGTGAGAAATAACCGGAGTTTGTTAAAAAAATTTGAGAAATTCCGCTCAGCCCATGTTCGGCAGTTATTTAATTACAATTATATACCCCTTCTAATATTCAAGGAATTGTGTGATGGAGTGCTATGGTGAGTTTAGCAACTTAGAAATAAAGTGTTACTAGTGTTAACCCGTGCGATACACGGAGGGTGTTTATATTTAAAGTTTAAAATTTTATGTATTATCATATTAGAACTTTGTTAAACTTTTCCCAAATTATCTTCTATTTTGTTAAAAATTTAGTTGCATTTATTATTTTTATGTATTGGTGTTGCATTTGATTTAATTGATTAAATATCATGAATCTTTTTTTCACTTTTTAATTTTTGCTAACATTTATGTGGTATTTTAGAATTATATGATTTAAAATTTTAGAAATATTAAAGAAAGGGAGATACAGCAACAACAGACAGAAATATATAAAGATTAAGAAAATAATTATTAAATTTTAGTGTATCACATGATATGATAAATTTCCAAAATTATGTCAGGAAAAAATATTTGCAAAAACATTTCCTTCAAACTTCTATAAGAAATATTGTTTTTGGCAAAAATATTTTTAACAAAATATTTTTTATTTTTATTTTTCTCCTTTTTCTTAATTATTTTCCTAAACTTTTTACCCAAGTTTATCGTTATTTAGTCTTTTTTCTATTTTTTTCCTCATAAATATTTTTTAATATTTTACATAAATAAGTTTCTAAATTTTGAACTCCTATTTTAAATTTAATTTTAATTTTAATTTTAATAGTATAGTTTTTGAATCCAATTAAAAATTATAATTTTATTGATTTTATTTTTTAAAATTTTAATATAAAAATTAAAGGCCCCATTTGGATTATTGAAATATACAAATTTTTTTATAAAGATATTATTTTATTGAAAATTTATTTTTGATGTTGCCAATACACATTTTCTAAACTTTTATTTTTTGTCAAATATTATATATGATTCTAAAGTAATAGAGTAAATATAAATTTTTAAACATTAATTTACTTCATTTTATTTTTAGGTTTTCTCCATTTTCTTTGCTAACTAAATTGTTTTAAATTATTTTTGAGTTTCTATATTTTACTTTTCATTGTTCGACCTAGAACAGTTTTATAAATAAAATATTTTTTCTTAAAGATATATTTTTAATATTTTTAAATTTTTATTATTAGTCCATTTTAATTTTATTTTGGCCTAATTAAAATAGGTTGATTAGGTATAACTTTTATTGAAAGAATAGTGTTTGCACTTTTTGTTTCCAATATAAACATTGACCAAAATTAAACCTACTTAGGACTTCAAATTTAAGCCCAATACAAATACATCAATTTAACATCAAATTAGCATGAGAAAAATTATGTGCGAACTATATTGACATAAATTTAAAATTTAGTAATCAAGTTGACATCATAATTAAAGTAAAAGAATATATACCCTAGCATTTCGAAACCTAGCGAATGATATAAATTTTCACAGAAGAAGCGAATATATAAACTTACCATTTTCATATTCTCCCACAATCATCATCTTGCTCTCGTCGTCTTCATCCTCCAGTAACATCAATCGTGATTAAGTTTTTCAACTAGTAGAATTTTTGGAAATTAATATTGAACTCTTAAAAAACTTTTATTTTCATATGAATCTGCAAAAAATTTGTGTTAAATTAGACTCCTAATTAGAATATTATAAGAGGAGTATAGCAACGGTTGAGAATAAGTGGGTAGTTCCACTTATTTTGGGGTATAGGTATGCTAGGATATTGAAAAAGGGTGGGGTGTTGCAGTTTTATAAGGGAAATTAGAGATATTTTTTTTTAATTTTAATATTTAAACTCTTATATTCTAGAATTGCAGATTGGGAGATTTGCTTAGATTTTAGGAGTTCAATAACTTAAGATTAATAGTATAGATAAATAGATTATTGTGATTTAAAATAAAATAAACAAAATTATATATAAATTTATGTTTGACAACTTAAATGCAAATTAAAATAGCAGTCATGGGATTAGAACTTTTGTAAATGTTGTGAATAAAGCATGTTTCGACGAATTTGGCAATGTGGAGTAGAAAAAGGCAAATATATATTCATAACTTATTATTATTACGAATTGGATTTTTCTCAAATATTGTATTAAGTACATATAATATAATAATATGGTGTTATGATAAATTATACTTAAGTACCATTCACACCTTTCAAGAAGGGGACAAATGTATGTATATAATAGCATTTTGCATCTTTTTTGTCCTTAAAAATTAATAATAAACACATATTTGGAGTCAAAAAGTTATTAAATTTTTTATAACAATATGGACCATTTAGTTTTGGCTTCAATCTTTTTTTAAAAAATTTAAACATATAGTGTTAAAATTGAATTTAAGAGTTGTAGTCCATATGGTAAGTAATCTTACATTAAGAAGTGTTTATTGTTATTAATTAGGATTTGAAGTATAACTATTTGGAATGAGTAAGTAGTGCAAACGCTTTAATTTCATACCTTTACTCTACCATATTCTTGTTCACTCCTCACTGTATACACCGTTTTTCTGGAACTTATCAAAAATAAGAAAAAGAAAACAACTTTCTACAAAGTGTAGAGTATTACAATATAAATTTAAAGGGTGAATGTTATTTTGACACTTACCTTGACATAATGGACTTGGAGATCAATATAAGCACCCCCAAAACCTTCATATGCTATTTTCCTATTTGAAGTTGATGATGACAATAATCCAAAATATTAAAATTGAACGTTTGGAAAGTTTACTTCCCATAATCATGGGGAGAGAATAAAGAACTACCAATACCTAAAAAACTACCCATAATATTACGATCATTGTATAACTGCCAAATTTTTAGAAAATTAGGATTAGATATTTGGAAAATTCAAGAGAGGGTACATTGAAATAAAGATATAGACTAGTGTTGACCCGTGCGATACACGGAGGGTGTTTATATTTAAAATTTAAAATTTTATATATTATCATATTAGAACTTTGTTAGACTTTTCCCAAATTATCTTCTATTTTGTTAAAAATTTAGTTGCATTTTTTATTTTTATGTATTGGTGTTGCATTTGATTTAATTGATTAAATATCATGAATCTTTTTTTCACTTTTTAATTTTTCCTAATGTTCATGTGGTATTTTAGAATTGTAAGATTTAAAATTTTAGAAATATTAAAGAAAGAGAGATTCAGCAATAACAGACAGAAATATATAAAGATTTAGAAAATAATTATTAAATTTTAGTATATCACATGATATGATAAATTTCCAAAATTATGTCAGGAAAACATATTTGCCGTAAAATTTCCTTCAAACTTCTATAAGAAATATTGTTTTTGGCAAAAGTATTTTTAGCAAAATATTTTTTTTTTATTTTTATTTTTCTCCTTTTTTTAATCATTTTCCTAAATGTTTTACCCAAGTTTATCGTTATTTAGCATTTTTTCTTTTTTTTCCTTATAAATATTTTTTTAATATTTTACATAAATAAGTTTCTAAATTTTTAACTTCTATTTTAAATTTAATTTTAATTTTAATTTTAATAGTATAATTTTTGAATCCAATTAAAAATTATACTTTGATTGAATTTATTTTTTAAAATTTTAATATCAAAATTAAAGGCCCCATTTGGATTATTGAAAGATACTAATTTTTTTTATGAAAAAGTTATTTTAGTGAAAATTTATTTTTGATGTTGCTAATACACATTTTCTGAACTTTTATTTTTTGTCAAATATTATATATGCTTCTAAAGTAATAGAGTAAATATAAATTTTTAAACATTTATTTACTTCATTTTATTTTTAGGTTTTCTCCATTTTCTTTGCTAACTAAATTGTTTTAAATTATTTTTGAGTTTCTATATTTTTCTTTTCATTGTTCAACCTAGAACATTTTTATAAATAAAATATTTTATCTTAAAGATATATTTTTAATAATTTTAAATTTTTATTGTTAGTCCATTTTAATTTTATTTTGGCCTAATTAAAATAGCACTACCAGAAATTTGCTTATTTACGATGGGACAACTCTGTCGCTATTAGCCTATTTCCCGTCGTAAAAGATATTTTACGACGGGAAATTATACCACCATGGACCGACGCTATATCCTCCGTTGCTAATGCTTTTTGCGACGACAAATTTAAAACCGTCGTAAATACACTAACAAAAACCGTAGCAAATGCGTTTACGACAAGAAACAAAAACCATTGTGAATCCATTAGCGACGGGACAAAAACCGTCGCAAATGTGTTTACGACGGGAGCAAAAAACCATCGTAAATCCATTAGCGACGGGACAAAAACCGTCGCAAATGCATTTACGACTGGAGCAAAAAAACCTTCATAATTGCATTAGCGATGGGAGCAAAAACCGTGGCAAATACATTTGTGACGGACTTAAAACCCGTCATAAATTCGGTTATGATAGGAGTGTACCCATCCAAATGCAATAATGACGAAAACAAAAATCCGCCGCAAATTCATTTGGGATGGGAGTAATCCAATCGCAAATATAACATTTATACCATCTTCGTTCCTTATGACACGTTCCAAAAAAAAATTCCATATGACAGTCTTTATTGTATTGTTAAGTGTTCTCAATAACACTTGTCATAATCAATTTTCACGTCAAAACTTCGTTGTAAGAGAAACTACTATCAAACATATTCATCAAAACGAAAATGAAATTACTTAAAAACATAAATCAAAACATCAATAAGCCAATTAATCTATCAAAAAAAGAAAATTCTTCATCAATTAACCAAAGTCATCAAATGTCAATAATGTTCCACAATCAAAAAACAAATATTCGATCACTGATGCCAAAATGATAACCAAAATACTATTGACAAAGGTAGTAAAACACTTAAAATCATTCTACAATATATATGTAGTTCCAAAGCACCATCCATTGCCTCACAAGCATTATCTACCTTGTAGTATTATCCTACATAATACAAAAAACAAACAATCAATACACAAGAAAAAATATAAAAGATAATTTAAATTGACATAATAGGTTAAATGGCACTACTATAATAATACATTGATGTATTTATAGCAAGAGAAAAGAAATAATTGACTTAGCTACTATAATGACTGGTGAATTCTTTACCATTCCCGTTTCTATGAAACTTTTCGTACCACCAAATTGACACATCGAAAACTAGAAGCAAAAGCTTAAAATAATCAACACCAAGAAGATAGCAAGACAGATATCAACCTCAAAGAAACGCTTTATACTCAATAACCAAACTAGGTTGAAGTGATAAGATCATTAATCAACTCCCTAAACTCAATATACATACAACTTCAATATTTGGGCTATCCATTGTCCGCCGCATTTCATAGAAATGTTACAACCAAACTTTAAAATCCGCGGGGGGGGGGGGGGGGGGGGGGGGGGGGGGGGGGGGGGGCGGGGGGTGCCGCCTGGGCTGGCGGGAACTTCTCCTTAAACCAATAGATAGATTTGATTTGATTTTATGCTTCTTTTGTATCTTTAATTTATTGGATGCTTAATATTTTAGAAAGTTAATTTTTAAAATAATAATATTCTTCTTTTATATCTTTAGTTTATTGGATGCATTTAGCATTTCTAAAGGCCGTTAATATTTGTTTATGTTGATAATTTATATCAATATATATTTTATCTTTTTCAAAATGCTGAATTCTTTAAAATTTTAGAAAATTTTTCGAACAATGATTGTTGTAACTCGAATATATTAAGTACTGGTGTGCTTGGTAATGAATTTTGTATTTGTTTTAAAAATTTTAATTTACATTATGCAAGTATACTTTTGGAATTTCCTAACATGTGCCCTATATGTATTAAATTTACATTAGTGGTTACTTTTATGAAATAAAATGTTTTAGTGAGTCTAGAGTGAAATTTTCCTTTGGTACTCCAGAACACATTATATTGGGAAGGGATGAAATATATAAGTTAGTAATGTATGAATCAGTTTCAAGTATGATCGAAGAATAGACACTTAAATCATTGTAAGTAAAATCTATTACAAACACAATAAAAACAATCATCGAAAAAAAATTTCAACAATGTCGTAATT